>LOJH01004947.1:2398-12398 GCA_001685095.1 Ellobius talpinus
TAGAGCTAATGGGCCAAGCAGTGATTTAAATAATATGGTTTCTGTGTGATTATTCTGGGTCCGAGCTGCCAAGAGTGGCCGGAATGAACAAGCAGCCTTCCCACAACAATTTGAGGAAGTCACAATGGCAGGAACTTGAAGCCAGTAGTCACCTCTGCAGTCAAGAACAGAAACGTGCCTGATGTAGTGTACACACCTTTAATCCCAGCATTTAGGAGGTAGAGGCAGGCAGATCTCTGAGTTCAAGGCCAACCTGTCTCCACAGGGAGTTCTAAGTCTTCCAGGGCTACACAGAGAAACCCTGTCTCAAGTCAAAACAAAACAGAAAGAAAGTTATGCCCAGATAGTGGGGACCCCCAGAAGACCACCACTGAGACGAAGTCCTGTATGTAAAAGCAACAAAGTTTGAACTTGGACTCTGTGTCCAACGTCTTGGCACGATCAGAGATCCCTGAGTACAGTTGGGATAGGGTTTTTATCATAGCAGAGGTTGTGGTGAGGGATTTCTAAGGTTCAGGACCCCTGAATGACTGACATTTGTCTAGGGGTCCCTTGGTGAGAGGGGACGGTTGTGTGCTGTGCTAAGGGACATCACGTGGTCCTATCTATAATGGTTGGAACATCAGGTATTTTCCCTTTGGATGGTCTGTTCCTGGGTGGTCTCAGTTTGTGGTCATTCCTGGAACCAGGTAATCTGAAACTTAGGTTTCTATGAGCTCGTCATGGCTGGGCCCTACAAAAGAAAGGATTTATTTTGGCTCGCCGCTTGAGGATGCGGTTCCTCACTGCAGGAGAACACAGATGCAGACAGCAGAGGCAGCTGGTCACCTTGCATCTGTGTTCAGGAAGCAGAGCCATGCATCCTGGTACTGGGCTCGCTCATTTCATTCAGTCAGGATGCCAGCCAGACTGTGGAAGGTGCCGGGTGAGTCCTCCTACCTCTCTTAACCTGAGCTAGAGGCTTCCCCTCACAGACACACCTAGAGGTGTGTGCCCTTACTGTTCTAGAGCCTGAGGAGTTAACAGTGCTCACTGCAATGCACACAGTCCTTCTCTGTTCACAGGCTGAGGACAGGTTCCAGCTGTGACTAGCCTCTGAGTACATCGCCCATATGTGTTGATTTTTCCAAAGGTGCCTCATGGAGTGTGCTGTCAACTCTCTGGAGACATTTACCAGTACAGGCAGGACCCTGTGTGTGACACCCTGCAATGCTCCAGCCTCCCTTGCCCATGCCCCCTGCATTCCTGAGACCGTCCCTTGTTCCCTCCTGAAAATGTTAGAGGGGAATGGTTTTCCCAATGCAAGTGTTGCAGCTCTGAGGTTAGGGTTAGCAGTCGGGAGCCAAGAAATTCACAAAGTCACACTGCACAGCAAACCTCACATGAGATTTACTGGGAGAGACACAGAGGATAGCTGCCTCTGCTTAGGGAGAAACAGCCTGGAACTGAGCAGGAGGCAGACTTTAAGTAGGGTTTCTAGAAGGGAGGTGTGCAGAGCTTTCCAGGGTGGCCTGGAATTGGTGGGATTTTGTGGCCTGGTCTGGGGCAAACTCAGGGATTAGTGGAATTTCGAGCTCAGGGATTGATGTGTTTTCAAAACCAGGAAGTGAGCTCAGACTCTTTACCCTCCACCTTCCTTCTGTCCTCTGTGGTCATTCTGCCTGCCTCTTTTCTCTTGTTACTCATTTAGCCTTCATCTGGGTCATGACAGTTAATCTACAAGAAAGCCACACACCCTAAGGCAGCACTTATTTGATCTTAACAAGAAAAACCTCAGAATATTCCCGTTAGCAAACAGTTGCTAGATCAACTTTTGCAGTGAATTTCATCCAAATATAAACCAAATCAAAGCAGTGAGTCTAAGGTAGCTTTGTACTCTAGGCGCTATTACTCATTTTAATCCCTTCTAAAGAGGGTTGCCTCTGTAACACCTGTAAGAGAGACTTACATAGATCTAATCTACATGGGAAGTAGAAAGTAGAAAGGACAAGATCTCCTGAGTAAATTGGGAGCATGAGGACCTTGGGGGAGGATGGAAGGGGGGGAGAGGGGAGCAGAGAAAAATGTAGAGCTCAATAAATATCAATAAAAAAAGATACAGCTATCTGTTGCTGGAGAAAACATCCCATCCGTGGTGGGAGATACCAATATGAGACTTTTGCCCATGTTCTAATCTCAAGGATGCAAAAGAGAAAGAGGAGAAAGAAAGGATGTGGAAGAACTGCATGCACCCCCATTTCCAGAATGATTGGGGTGTCCCAGCCTAGAATGGAAGCAAACATGTACCAGGCCTTTATAGGCTTTATTTGGCATTCTGGAATGGGAAACATACCTGTCTTAGTTACTTTTCGACTGCTGTGGCCAAGGCAACTAATAAACGAAAGCTTTTTCTTGGGGGCTCGCTTCTAGCTTC
The DNA here is from genome assembly GCA_001685095.1 of Ellobius talpinus. Taxonomy (NCBI): domain Eukaryota; kingdom Metazoa; phylum Chordata; class Mammalia; order Rodentia; family Cricetidae; genus Ellobius; species Ellobius talpinus. Next base: position 4,812 of record LOJH01004947.1, read on the forward strand.
AGAGGTTAGTCCATGGTTGTCGTGGTGGGGAGTGTGCCAGCAGGCAGGCATGACACCGAAGCCCAACTGAGAGCTTCTGTCTGATCCATAAGCTCCAGGCAGCTAGTTAGCAAGACCAGGTCTTGTGTGGGTTTTGAAACCTCAAAGCCTATGTCCCAGCCCCACCCCAATGACAGATTTCCTTCAATAAAGCCATGCCCCTAATCTTTCCTAAACAGTCCACCAACTGGGAATCAAACACTCAAATATATGAGCCTGTGGGTGAGGGGCATTCTCATTCAAACTTTCACAGCACCTTCCTACAGTAAGTGTTCTAGTGAGCTGAGCAAGCGGGGGTCATTTTTTTTTTGATTGTTTTTTGAGAGAGGGTTTCTTTGTGTAACAGCCCTGGCCATCCTGGAACTCACTTTGTAGGCCAGGCTGGTCTCAAACTCACAGAGACTTAACTGCCTATCTCTGAGTGCAGGTGGGAAGGGGGAAATTAAAGGTTTGGGCCACCACACCCAGTAAGGGGTTCGGTTTTATAGACAGAGAAGGAGAGGAAGCAGGAACAGAGAGCAAAGGGGAGACTGGTCATTGCATAGTTAGTTTCCTTGTGTGGGCAGGGGAGATAGAACAATAATCTAAAAACATAATAATAACCAGATAACACCAGTTTACGTTTGGGGGCAGAATGATCTTCACTGTCGTGCCAACTGAAACATGTCTGCGTGGAAAATTTGGTGACCTTTCTTTTCCCTGATTTCTGTGAAGGTCAGAAAACAATTTATTTCTTGGTTTGGTGATCTGGAACTTTAGTGTAACACTTTGATTTTTGTTTGATCTGCCAGTGCCCAGCTCTGGAGCTTGCTCTAAACTACCCAGCCTCCTTCACAGAACCTTTGTCATGGCCGGTTGGGGATGTGTCTCAGCGGTACAGAACTTTCCTGTCATGCACAAACTCCTGGACTGGATCCCCAGTACTGTCTAAAACTGTTAACATCTGGAATTCCTCAGCATGAGCTCATCACGTGAGTTTGAGGCTCACTGTGTTAGTCTACGCCTATGACTGGCAGTTCTTCACGCTCAGACATTAACACAGTGTGTGTTTCCGGGCCAACGACATTCATAGGATCCCAACAGAAGTAAACATATATGCACATTTCTCAGCCCTGGGCTGTCCTGGGGGAAAGCTTGCAAAAAATGAGATTACCGTTGAACATTCCAGATGCACACTGAGCACCAAACAGAAGAAATCAAATCAAGTTCATGTGTTGACGTGTCTTAGGTAATTTCGATGTCAAAGAGCAAAAAGGGACGATTTGCTACAAAAGCCCTAGACTGACAGCGAAAGCAGCAATAGAAGGCGGGACCAAATGAGATGCTTTTCCCCAGGTGTGAGAGAAAACATCTGTCAACCAAACCGATCTGCTGTGGTAGAGGCGCATCCCTGAGGCCACGCCAGGACCTCGCCAGCAAGGGACCCTTCCTGGGAGAGGCTTGTCAGGAGACACAGGACTTGGATAAGAGCAGAGACATGATGAACCAATCAGTGAACACTTGGATGACTCCAAACAAGTACTGAGCACACAAGGCAAGAACAATAACAATTCGCCCAGGAAGTCTGGAAGATAAAATTACAGCCCAGAGCAAGTACGGACTTGAGAAGCAGAATAACTAGAAGTCACTCAACAGTCCTAACACTGAGATGTGTTAAGATGGGGAAATGGGACAGATCTGTGCTGTACTCCCCTAATCCAGAACTCCAGAGTTCAAGGCAAGAAGACAGAGGATACAAGGTTATTCTGGGCTAAGCAAGACCTTGTCTCAAAAAAAAATCTTAAAGGCAATCAATAAAATACTAGAAATTGAACTTGCTCCTAAAGCAGTAGGCTAATGCATGGTGGTCTCAGAGAGAAGAGAAGGAAGCCCAACAGGGCAGACCTAGAAGGAATTTCCCAAGCACAGCATTCAGTGTGCGTTGTCATCCATGAAAAAGGAAAGCTCATTCAACATCAGATGACCATGTGTCTGGAGAGGGTCTTCCAAGAGATGAGATCACACGGCCTTCCTGGTCAGCAGGAAGCCTGCACTGAGACACAGATCGCTCAGGGTGAGTGATTGTCACAGCTGAGGTTGTCTGTGCTGCTCGGCTGCTTGCACACTTAGTGCCAGGGTTACGTGTGCGACAGACTACGTTCTATCCATTCCACTTCAGAACGATATTTCTGATGATTTTAACATAATGGATGCCAAACGTAGACCATCTCAACTACTCATAAGGCCAACACTGGGCTTCTTAAGGCAACTGTACAGCAGAAGCATCTGTGCTGCGTGATTTTTGTCTCTGTGTCCTGGGGATCAAGCAAAGCCGGTGCTCCGGTTTGCTGGGGCAATGCTCCAACCCTTGGTCCATCCGTATCCCATCATCAGTACTTCAGATGCTGTGAAGCAGCACCTGTGTGCCCCAGAGTCCTGGACACCCTGTCCATGAACTCAGTGCCCAAATACATAGTGGGGAAATTCCCACAGACGTTTTGATATATCTGAAGGCCGGGAACTCAGAGAACCCAAGGCTACTGTGAGTAGCAACACAGAAAAAACAAAATAGCCAGTCACAAGATCTTCAGGCATCACAATGAAACCTGGGGTTTAGACCTAGGGATGAACTGACCAATATGAGCAGTGCTGTTAGGTTCCAAGAACACAAGGTAAGCTTGACAAAAACACTTGCTTTACTGATGCGGTCTTTGAAAGCGTGCCTTGCTGAACGTCCCCTCCCTTATACAATGAAGCGATGGGTCTTAGCACATCATCTATGGCGTGTTTGTCACCACTGATGTGTTTATCTGTCACAAGACACATTTTGCTACTCACAGATATGACTGTCAGTAGCCCCAGTGTCCTGACTGCATCACAGAGGCGTCTACCTGCTGCACTGGGCTCCTTCTGGCACAGGCAAATAAATGACTTTATGCAGATTATGCAGCACTTAGTAATTAATATTCACATCTCCCCATTCTGATACTGTAGAGGCAGACTCCAAACTGAATTTGGATCATAGATCACTTCTGTCAAAATAAATTTTTTTTGTGCTAAACTATCTGATGAAAGTTTCAAAACCACACAAAATCTCAATGTCCACAACCACTTAAAACAAGTTCTGAAAACCCCATCCCCACCTGCCCACTCTAGAAGGATCCATCCTCTTGAGCTGGCTCCAGCCTCGCAGCTTGCTTTCCTCTCCTACGTTCCACCTTCCTCTCCGTCTTTCCGTGCTGGAGCCTGTGGGTGTTGACTTCAGTCTTCTCTAATCCTCTATTTCCTGTGCTGGCCTACTGCCTAGAACAATTCCTCAAAAACACAATACTTACCAAAAAACTTTCCAACTGACGTGCATGTAGTCGTGAAGCTTTGAAAGTCGAATTCCTCCCCTCATGTGCCACATCTCATTCTTGTCTAATTGCCACTTCTGCACTATCAAATATTTCTGTCTTTATAGTTCCAATGTGACTCAGTTGATTTTATAGTTAGAATAAGTTTTTTCAAAGATGTTCCTGCCTGTGTTTTCTATTAGTGAAGAATGACCTCCTAACCACACCCTACTTCAGACTTCAGACTATCACAGGGCGTCTGAAATAATAACTGTGGATGCTTCTGTTCTCCAGCAACTCCAGTAACCTCCCAAAATCTTCTGCCCTCAGAGAATTCACTTATACTTTTGGGTTTTCGTTTGCATGAGTCATAAAGCAGAGCTTCCCTGGGCTTTTGCTTCTGGTGCGTTAGATTCCTTGGCTAGTTCATGTTCAGTTCCTATGACGGCTGCAACTTTAATTTCTGTACACAACTGTCTACTTGTAATGGGTGTCACGGAAGAAGATATGGCAGCGGTGTCTAGTTTTACACTGCTAGATGGTGCGCTTTACTTTCGACAGAATTTGGCAGACTTTGTGGAACTACATGAAAGCTTGCCTTAAAACGTTTAATACTCAAATAGTCAAAAAGCACCTGGTGGGTCTAGAGAGTGTAGCTCAGTGGGCGGAGTCATTAGCAGGCATGAAGCCCAATGCCTCATAAACCAGCACTTGGGAGGTTGGAGGCAGGAGGATCAAGAGCTAAAGGTCATCTTTGGATACATAGAGAGTTTGAGGCCAGCCTGGGTTACATGAGACCTTGCGTCAAAACAAACAAACTGTACTAATTTTTGCTACGCCAAAACCCTCCAGTGTTCTAATGCAGCTAAATGATGGGAACGAATATATGCAGCTTTCTTTTTCTTCAAAGGGATTCAGAAGCTATTTAAAATCAATTTCCCAATCAGAGAAGAATTTGGCAAGGGTTCCTTAAAAGTACATGGGAAACTGGTGGTGGCGGTGGTGGCACATGCTTTTAATCCCAGCACTCGGGAGGCAGGGGCAGGCGGATCTCTGAGTTCGAGGCCAGCCTGGGCTACAGAGGGAGTTCAGGACAGCCAGAGCTACACAGAGAAACCCTGTCTCGAAAAAAGGAGAAAAAAAAGTACATGGGAATTTTTTTATAAACATATATTTGAATTTAACTTTTAGTCAAGCTATATACCGTCAGTCTAGAAAACTGTATTTTTCTTTATCTTTTTTTCTTTTTTGGATTATAAACTACTTATTATTATTATTAGGATATGTGTATGGGATGGAGGGTTGGGTATCATGGTGCACATATGGAGGTCAGAGGACAACGCTGTTTTCTCCCTCCACTTTATGAGAGTAGACCAGGCTGGCTCAAACTCCAGGCAATCCTGCTGTCTCGGCCTCCTGAGATGGACTTACAGGTGTGCGCACCAGCGTGCTTATCTTGAAAACTCCATCTCTGGAGTCTGTGGGTGAAATAATCTTGATTTTCTACCGGTTCCTATTTTGCCCTTCTTGCTTGTTTTTCATTTCTATTATTTTCAACTTCTCTTTTCCTTTCTCAGCTTTCTTTCAAAACATTAAGAGTATTCTGGTTCTGCCAGATCTTTTGGTTCCTTTGTATAATTTGGCAAGAGGAAAATAACCTGCCCATTATACATTAAAACGTGGAGAAAACATCAACTGTATGACAAAAAAACTGTTTTGTCAGGCACAGGCTTGCAAAAACTAATCTTATAGCTATTGACAATGATGCTTATGTTATATATTTATATTTGCTGAGGAAGGAATTTAAATTTTCAAATAAAAAGGAACACAGAGTTTCAGTTTGCAGCATAAGCACGGGGACCTGAAATCAGGCTCACAGCACCCATGTTAAAAGCTCAGTGCAGCCTATAGAATCCCAACACTGGAGAGGAGAGGAGAGAAAGATAGGTCTCTGGGGGGCTCTGGCCAGCCAAAGTAGTTGAGAGGGTGATCTGTAGGATCAGTGGGCCCCTATCTCAAAAAATAAGGAGAGGCACTAAGAAAAATATCCAACATCAACTTCTGGCCTCTATCTGTATACATGTACACACACACTCACACACACACACACACACACCAACTGCCCTGGAAGTAGGCATACATTAGTGTCACTCCAGACACTGTTGTTTTATGGCAGGTGTTCTGGCTGTCATTGCCCTGCTGCACGGGCCAGCCCGCTTCCTCTCCCCTGTTTGCCCAGTCAGGTCATCCACATCACTCCTGAAACAAACAGTTCAGATTTAGAGGTGAAAACTTAAGATGCTAAAGATAGAAACATATCAGATCAACAATCCAGGGACTGTAGGCAGTGGGAAGACTGTCTGAGATCCCATCCGTGACAGTTTGAGGCAACCAGCTAACCCTTCTCATAGGTAGCAACCCTGAACTACAGATGGAAAGCCCTGGGTGTCCCCAAAGGAAAGGCCCTCCAGGGTGACAGGCACATTGTCCAGAGTGCTCACCATGACGAATGACTCTGCGTGGAACAGCAGGTGGATTGGCCCCACATATGTGCATGGACACCACAAAGAGAAAGAGAGAATATGAATAAATAGATGAATGAATATAGATAGGCTAACTTCATTAAAATGTGGAAAAGCCTTTGTAAGCAAACTTGCATAGGAAGGACAGTATGGATAGCAGAGGAAGGACAATTCTAGCTGTCTTTTCAAGGGGGTATTATGGAACAAGGATTGTTTCTGTTTACTGTTGCTGCTGCATTCATTCCTCTGTTGAAGTGCTAAGGATTAACCCCATGCATGTTCTTAGCATGTGCTCAGCGTATGCTGTCCCCATGAGCTTCATCCTGGGTCCCAGGAGCAGGATGCTGTCATCCTAGCCTACTGAGACAGACAAGCTGTGGACTGAAAAAGAAAAGTTACCTCTGTTCCCTTAGGAGAAGCGTGCTCAGTCCTGAGACAGGTAGCTTGGGTCCGTCTTTGTTCAAGGTCTTAGTGAAGTCACTACTATGGTTCTGCTGGAGGGGGCAGAACTCCCTACCAGCCAAATCTTCCTACTTAGAGGACTGACGTGGAGGGGTGAGTGGTCTGGGAGCTCCTTCTGTCTGTGTTGCTTTTATTGGTTAATGAAACTGCTTTGGCCTATAGTAAGGAAGAACTTAGCTAGGCAGGGAAAACTAAACTGAATGCTGGGAGAAAAAAAGGTGGAGTCTAGAAGAATCCATGTAACCCGCTCTGCCACCCCCCAAGACAGATGCTGAAACTTTACCTGGTAAGCCACAGCCTCGTGGCAATACACAGATTAATAGAGGTGGGCTAGTTTAAGATGTAAGACTTAGCCAATAAGAAGCTAGAGCTAATGAGACAAGCAGTGATTTAATTAATACAGTTTCTGTGTGGTTATTTCAGGAGTCTGGGCTGCCCAGGAAATGAACAAGCAGCCTCCTACAACATGTGAGATCCCCAGGGTTCCATTGCTGAAGCAACATGACTGGCTGGGACTGAGTGTCACTTTTTGATTGATGTCTCTGCAGTTCAAAACTGTAACCACCCCAAGAGTCCTTTTATGTATTACTTCTGCTTCACAGCCTGCAGAGGAAATGATTCTCCCTTGATAAAGGGGGATCTTGCCAGGGATGACCTCACTGACTTGGGAACAGTGAGGCAACTCAAATTCAACTTGAAGAACCGTCAAGGTCCAAGCCCATCCTCAGCTAGCCAAAGAAACACTGATTTCATGTGTTAATACAGCCTTAGTGACGCACAAGTCAGAATCAATTGTCTACTGAGACTTCGTCCTGCTTATTTACTTACTTATTTGAAGACAGAATCTCACTGTCTAGCTGATGGTAATCTCAAACTTGGAATCCTCCTGCCTGCCTCCCAAATGCTGAGATTATAAAGTGTGCACCATTTTGCCTGGTTCCATTGAAATTATTTTTGGGTGGACTTAAACTTTACTCTGTGTTCTATTTTGTTTCTGCACAACATTTATTTATTTTAAGTTAAAATTTTTGTTTACTTAAATTTTCAAGAAGTGGTCATTAAATTCTGCTTCCTTTGAAAAAAAATCACATCAATTAGAAAATCATGAGTTTACCAGGCATGGTGGCTTGTGTCTGGAATCCCAGATCTTCCAGAGATGGAGATAGCTGTGTGAGCCCAGGAGTTAGCAGCCAGTTTAGGTCTCAAAACCAAAACTTATGTCAGAGAGAGGTGACTGGGGGACAAGGGAG
>LOJH01004947.1:14898-19486 GCA_001685095.1 Ellobius talpinus
TATTGGAGTTTGAAGCAGAGACAGGAGAACCAGCTGGAAGCTTGCATGCACAGAGCCTCAGTAGGAAAGATAGGAAACCGTGCTGCCAAATGGGCAGAAAGAGGATGAACTCCAGAAAAGCCGGCCTCTGGCATTCCTGCACATGCGCACGAGTGTGCATGGAACAAATGACCAGGTGATCAATAACTGCCAGTGGTTGTCCCTACTAAGTACAACTAAAACCTAAGAATGCACATAATGGAGCAGGAGGGTAGCTTGAGGCCCCAGCATTGGCCCCCATAGCACAGCAAAAACCAATAACCACAGAACCAGAAACATAAAACACTCTCAGCAATGGAGAGGAGACAGGTCACCTGCGGACATGGTGAGCCAAGGAACAGCAAGGCAGTGAGTTCCTGGTGTTTTCTCTTTGCCTGATATATTCTTGCATTTGGAAGGGAGCAAGCCAGCAACTTGGAAATGCCAAACAGGCCAAGAAAAGAAAAAAGGCTCGCACAAAAGCCTGCTCTCCCCAGCCAAGGACCTGAAAAGAGGCAGTCGAACAAGAACAGAACACTTTCAGATGAAAACAGTTCTAGCTGTAGCCAAACACCACGGAGAAGCTTTGTCTCCCATCCCACCACCGCTAGGAGAGGCCAAACGGGAGCTGGGATGTCAGCCCTTACCGGGGTGTGAAGCAAATGCTGAGTGTACAGTGTGAATATAAAACACTGCCAGACTGGTGTGAAAGAGGGTGTATAGGGACCTCAGAATTCATCCCTGCCAGAGGGCATGAGCTGCTTCGCAGAGTCAGCAGAGACCACACAGGCAGGCTGTGTGTTACCCCCTCTCCACCATAACAAGACACTTTCACCCACGGGGGTGGTGTCAGAGTCAGACTTCAGCTATGCCCAGCAGCAAGCAGGCTACTCCATACCCTGTGATGTCAGTGGAAGCAACACGGGGTACAGAACGGCCTGCTTCTATCCCTCCCAGTCAAAACAACAAAATTAGAAAGGTCTGGGGTTCTAACTCAGTGGTACAGGGCCTGCCTAGCAAGCGTGAGGTCCTGGGTTTAGTTCTCAGCACTGCAAACATGGAAGACTCTCACTTAACCTAGAAAAAGCCAGAAAGAAAGTAATAAAGATTAAGAACTGAAATAAACGAGAAAATAATAATGAATGAAGCCATAATGAGACAGAGATATCTCTACAAAAAGATCATCACAATGGGCAGATAAGTAGAAGACTGATAAGTCAAGAAAAATTAGATATTAGTCATGAAGCAAGGATTATAGCTGTACATATCAAACATGCAATACAAAGGCTGTAAAATAGAGATCAGACGTATAGCATACCTGTATGCAAGCCCCCCCATGAAATAGGCCATAAACAACTCATGCAAACAGCATTACGCTCAGCATTTACATTTAGATGAATTGGGGTACTGCTTTTGCTATTTGTTCGTTAGTTTTGAGACAGGGTCTCTCTCTACATAGCCATGACTGTCCTGGAACTCACTATGTAGACCAGACTGGTCTTAAACTCACAGAGATGCGCCTGTCTTTGCCTGAGATTAAAGGCATGCACCACCATGCCTGGTCATGGGTAGTTTTTAAAATCAGAAACCAAGAGCTCTTGCCTGGTCCTAGTTTGATTTCTATTACTGAGGTATTTTAGGTCTGTTGTCATGGCCAAAAGCAACTTGAGAAGGAAGGGGTTTATTTGGCTTACACAACCCCATCACAGTCCAGCATTGAGGGAGGTCAGGGCAGGAACTCAAGCAGAGACCTTAGAGGAACGCTGCTTATTGGCATGCTCAGACTGTTTTCTTATACAGCCCAGGGCCACATGCCCGGGGTGTCACCACCCACAGTGGGCTGGACCCTCCCACGTCAATCACCAACTGAGAAAAGGCCTCACAGGTTTGCTTTCACACCAGCCAGGTAGGTGGAGGCATTTTCTCAAATGGCCCTTATAGCAAGTCGACAAAACCAAAACCAAAAAACCCTAGCATGCCTAGTATGAAATAGATAATTTAAGTAATTTTTATAACTAAGATAATTGAATTATAATTAAAAGATTTTCCAAATTAAAACCGGCACCTGCCTACATGACCTCTTCTAGAAAACAGAATTATTTTGTGAAGTTAATACTCTCCTGAGAACTTTTGGGGACCTGAAGGAGATGACACAGTAACATAGAGCATGGGACAACACAGAAGCTTCTTAGGAGGGGACCACATCAGGAGAACAGAGGGACGAGGACATCCCCAAAAAAGAGGATGTGGTTCAGAGGCCCAGCAGGGAGCCTCCACGTCAGAGGACTCCAGAGGGCATCAGTGGGCAAGTGTTGATAAGATGACTATATGAGATAGATTACTGTATGATATAACTATATGAGATAGATTTACTGTATGATATAACTATATGAGATAGATTTACTGTATGATATAACTATATGAGATAGATAACTATGATATAACTATATGAGATAGATTGCTGTATGATATAACTATATGAGATAGATAAGTATATGACGTAAAACTGCATATCATACCAACACTTAGCCATGGCTTGATGAGGCTTCCTGGAATTTGCGAAGCAGCTGGAGGGGTTTTAAATGATTAAATGTTTGCTTGTTTAAGCTATTTTTCAAATACGTGGATGTGTGAATTTTGAGTTTCGTGTTAGTGGGCCTTTGAGTCAGCAACCTGCAGTGGAGAAATACCCAGGGGCCAGCACAGAGACTGCCTGCATCTTACTGACACAACAGTACCAAACCCAGACAAAGGCAAGACAAAAGAAAGCATGGTTCAATAGCTTTCATGAGTATAGACTCTAAAGTCCTCAACGAACTACTAGCCAGACATTTTATAAAAACATCCATTGTGTTAACCTGATCTGGGGAGGCATGAGCAGACGTCGGTTTACCTCAGACAGAGCTCCAGTGACATTCCAGTGACACTCCAGTGACACACCAGTGACATTCCAGTGACACTCCAGTGACATACCACAAGAAACAGTTCTGATCAGGTCTCAGTGAACTAATGAGCTCCGGCCTCATGAGAGCATGGGTGAGCGGGCCACTTACAGGAGTGTGACAGCCACATCCTTGCAAAGTTTCATCCTGGCATGGATGCTCAGCTCCATAGCAACATAAATGGAGTCCCCGCTTCAGTAGGCCTCTGGTCTTCTGTATGGTACAATGCCTCCTGAGAGCATGAGATTACCCGCAGCTGGGGCAGAACTGTCTCCAGCTGAGAGATGGACCCAGATGGGAACATGGACTGGACTCTCAGATGGCCTGATGGCCCTCCCAGAGCTCACCTGTTCCTTCTCTGAGGGCAGGTCAACAGGCCTGGCCTTGTTAAGGGGCCCTTGTGGGTCACCACAGCTGCTCTGACTGAGATGGCAGTGGTTGCTAGATTGGGAGACATTTCCACAATGTCTGCTACACCCAAGTGGGTTTAGACCAGGAATTCCAGGTTGCTTACAATTTTTTAAGAAATTAAAAATCAACCAGAGAAGTGGCACAAAATTATAGTTCTAGCTACTCATGAGGCTGAGGCAGAGACAGCTTAAACCTAGAAGTTTGAGGTTCACTTGGGCAATAGTATGAGACTCCCACATTTAAAAATTAAAGATGAAATTAATGTATAAGATCAAGAATAAAAAGCACAGGAGCACATACATCAATGAAGTAAAACTCATGAAGCCAGTATTGTGGTGCATATCCGAATCCTAGCATTTGAGAGGTGGAGGCAGGATGATCAGGAGTTCAAGGTCATCATCAGTAATGTATTGAGATTGAAGCCAGTGCCAGCCTGAGCTACAAAAGACCCTGCCTTAACAACAGAAACACAAAACAAAAGCAAACAAACAAAATTCACATTGCTTCAAAAACAGTAAGACCAGGATGCCTGCATTTACTTATCTTACTCAGCAAATGTGGAAGTTCTAGGCAGAACAGAGACTAGAAAAGGTGGGGGGAAGGCAGTATAGAGACTAGAAAAGGGGGGGCACACATATTGAAAAGGTAGAAATTAACCTGCCCTTATTTGTGTATAAGTTGACCGTCTACAGAGAAACCTTGAGGAATCCACCAAAAACAAAAACACAAATGAAACAAATCTACAAATAAAAAACAAATTCATTAAGGTTGCTAGCCCAGGAATCACTCACAGAAATGAGGCTGGAGAGCTGGGCGTCAGCTGTTGAGAGCACACAAAGGACCTGCGTTCTGTTCCCAGCATCCATGACAGGTGTTCACAGCGGCCTGTAACTCCAACCCCAGAGAATCTGACACCTCTGGCTTCTGAGGGCATCTATACTCACACATGTGCACATACCTGCACACAAATACATGCACATATACAAAATCAAAAGCAATAAAAAACCAATCTAGAAAGCAATGGATACATGAATACCATATTTTAAAAATAGCATTTATAATTGCTCAAAAATGAAATTTCTTGGTATATGTACCAAAAACATGTATAATACTTGAATGAAAAACTACTCATGAGGGCTGGAGAGATGGCTCAGCAGTTAAGGGCATTGCATGCTTTTCCAAAGGTCCTGAGTTCAATTCCCAGCAACCACATGGTG
>LOJH01004948.1:6875-17570 GCA_001685095.1 Ellobius talpinus
CCACCACCACCTGGCTACCATACTTTTCTTTTTGTTTTGTTTTGTATTGTATTGTACTGTTATTATGTATGTGTGCATGATGAGCTTGTATGGGGGTGTATGTGCCATAACGCGAGTGAAGGTGAGCAGAGAACTTTGCAAGGTTTATTCTCTCCTTCCACATTTACATGGGTTCCAGGTACCTAATTTAGGTCCCCAATCTGGCGGGCACTATTTGTTTGTATAGTTAAGGTTGGTCTCAAACTCAAGATTCTCCTTTCTCAGGCGACGCAGGTTCTTAGCTCCATTGTGGATTTTCACAACCCTCTTCCGAGGAGTAGAACATTCCCTTGGGACCCTAAAAGTCACGCAGTCCACTACAATCTGCCAGGACACCAGTTACGACCTTCCAGACTTGGGCTACAACTCTAGTTTTGACGTCAGACCTGCCCTGGTTTTGGTCCCGCCCAGCCCCGCCCTCCCAGGTTCAATGCGCATGCGTTCCTGCACTCGAAGCCAATCTAGCTGGGTAGTGTGTTCGTGGCAGTGCCTTCTATAACTGAACACTGGCAACTGGCTTGTGAATGTTCGATTTACCGTCTCTTAGCCCTCTCGCTGGTGTTTGGTGTGGTGTTGTGGTGCGACGGAGGTTGGATCTGAGAGCTATCTTCTACTAACTCCGTCCAGTGCCTTGGTCAAGTTGCTTATCCTTTCTGAATCGGCAATGGTGAACTGAGATGATGTGGGAAGCTCAGCCTGCTGACTCTGTCGCCAGTTGGAGTTTTTGGTGTCACTTGTTCTCTAGGCATCTCTAAAGTCTTCTGTCTCATTTTCTCTTCTGCCCTGTTACTTTTCCCTTTCTGGATCTCTCAGGGTGCATTACTGTGGTCCAGCATCCTCCTGAATCACAGGAGTCAGCTGCTGGAGATCTCGCTCTCAGCCTCTGGAGAGGGATCCACAGGACAGGGCGAGGCAGGTAACTGGATCAGAACCTGGACAGGGTCAAGCCTAGAGCTCTCTGACTTCCATCTTGGCTTGGACGCCTATTTCTGTGACCTGGGAATATGTACCCTATGTGGAAGAGGTAGGGCTCTACATCTAGTGGGTATGAAGCCTACGTTGCAGCCCGTACCTAAGTCACACTCAGCAAAGTTGGCCTGGGGGGAATTGGGATCCCTCCCTCACCTCCCAGTATTACATCATTTGAAGGGCCCTATACAAATAAAATAGTAAGCCTCTAGGCTAGAGAGATGGCTTATTTGTTAAAAGCATCTACAGCACAATCATGGGGCACTAAGTTCAGATTCCAGTAACAAGCCAGGTGTCTTATAAATGCCTGTAATGCCAGCTCCAAGGGATATGATGTCCTCTTCTGGCTCTAGAGCATGAACACCTTCCAGTTGAACACATACACACGCACACATATGTATTTCCAAATAGTAGACTCTAGGCTGGAGAGATGGCTCAGTGCTATCTCTGAGAGCATCTTTAAGAGCACATACTCATAGAGGACTAGGCTGGAGAGATGGCCCAGTGATATCTCTGAGAGCATCTTTAAGAGCACATACTCTTACAGAGGACTAGAGTTAGAGTTCCAGCATCCAAGTTCAACAGCTCACAGCCTCCCAACTTCAGCTTGTGGAGATCCAGTGCTTTCTCCTGACCTCTGAGGGAACTGCATTCGAGAACAAACAAAAATCAGGTATTGGGGATATGGCTCAGCAGTTAAGAGCATTGACTACTCTTCCTGAAGACCTGGGTTTAATTCCTAGCATCCATGTGGTGGCTCACAATCTGTAACTCCAGTTTCAGGGATCTGCTTATTTTTTGGCCTCCATGGACACTAGGCATGCACATGGTACACAGACATACATGCAGGCAACACACACTAGCCAGTTATAGTGGTGCACAACCTTAATTCCAATACTTGGGAGGTAGAGACAGGTGGATCTCTATGACTTTGAGGCCAGCCTGTTTTACATGAGTTCTCGGACAGCCAGGGCTACATAAAGAGAACTTTGTCTCAAAAAACAAAACAAAAATCCCTAATAAAATTCAAAAACATTTTGAGACAGGGTTTCTGTGTAGCCCTGTCTTGGAACTTGCTCTGTAGACAAGGCTTGCCTTGAATTTACAGAGATCAGCCTGTCTCTGCCTCCTGAGTGTTGGGATTAAAGGTGAGCACCACCACCACCTGGCTAAAAATGAAAACTTCCATGATGTTTTTATTTTAAATTATGTGTAAGGCATGTGTATCTGCATGTGAATGAGTGTAGTTGCCCTCAGAGGCATCAGATGCCCTGGAACCGGGAGTTACAGACAGTTGTGAGCTGCCTGAAATGCTTACGGGGAACTGAAAGGGTTTTCTGGAAGAACAGCCAGCACTCTTAACCACTGAGCCATCTCCCTAGCCCCCGTTTCCTATCTTTAAATAGGACAGAGTAGGATTATCATACTATATATAAAGTATTTGTGGTCTTGGATGTCCATTGATCCTCCTGCCTCAATCTCTGAAGTAACCAAGTTCAAGACATGAGTCACTCTATCTTTATTTTCCCTTTTCTGTTCTGAAACAGGGTCTCTGTGTAGCCTTTGCTATCTGGGAACCCACTCTGTAGACGAGGCTAGCCTTGAGCTCAGAGATCTGCCTGCCTCTGCCTCCTCAGTGCTGGGACAAAAGGCACGAGTCACCACTGCTTGGTCACTTGCTTTTTCAACATTTTTTTTTTTAAAAAATGCATGTTTGTGGCTGTGTGCATGCCATAATCTATATGTGGAGGTAGAGTTCAATATGCAGGAGTCAGTTCTCTTCCACACGGGTTCCAGAGATTGAAAGCAGTTCAGCTGCAGGTGCCTTTACCAGCAAGTCATCTCTTAAACAAGTTTTAAGTAGGAAACAGCAGCACCTGGGACAATCATTGAAATGTTCTTGCTATTGAGTTGGACTAGCAGTGTTCTCAACCTTTCCAATGCTGTGACTTTTTTAATAGTCCTCATGTTGTGGTGACCCCCAACTATAAAAATTGCTTTTGTTGCTATTTCGTAACTCTAATTTTGCTAGTTATGAATTGTAATGTAAATGTTTTCGAATGGTCTTAGGTGGCCCCTTTGGGGTTGTCTGAAACCCCAAAGGAATCGTAGCTTACATAGGTTAAGACCCTCTGAACTAGAGGCTATTGCTGAGGTCCTAGACAGTGGTAGCAAGGATGAGGTGATATAATGGAGGCAAAACTGACAATTCCCTGTTCTCTGCTAACACCCAAACAGCTCCTCTTCAGGAAACTTAACTACAAGTCAACTTACACAATGTCCTATCTGTTTCTGGAGCATACAGCAGAACTAGACAAGCCTTAGCTGTCAGTTCAAGGCAGTAGGAAACGTAAGAATCCAACCCTCCTGAGCCAGTGATGATTTCTGGCAGCAGGCAGTGCTTGTCTAGAGGTGCAAACTAGTTCTCAATTTACTAAGCAACAGATCTGGTTATATGGCTAAGTTAGATGCACTAACATTAAGCAGGGGCCTAGTCTGTGGTTTTAGTCATGTGGAGGTTGGTCTTCGCTATTGGGGCTAAAAGATGAGAAATGCCCAAGCTGTTCCCAGGCACTGTTCCAATACTGCCTTGTTTAACCTCAGCACATAAAATACTTCCATTCATTAGGGCCAGGCGGTGGTGGCACACACCTTTAATCCCAGCACTCAGGAGGCAGAGGCTGGTAGATCTCTGAATTTGAGACCAGCCTGGTTTACAGATTTAGTTCCAGGACAGCCAGAGTGGTTATACAAAGAAATCCTCTCACCCGCCCAAGTTTGCTTTGAGCTGGAGAGTAAAGGGGTAAAGTGGGTAAAGGCACTTGCCTCAAAGTCTGAACACCCACACGGTGACAAAAACTCCTTCAAGCTGTCCTTTGACCTCCACATGCATGCCATGGCATATGTACATGCTTGCAATCACACACAAAAAGTTTTTAAGTTTTCCTCAATGAAGAAAGTACTGCTTTTTGACATTAAGAAAGCTAGTTAAGTACAGACTTTTGCCAGTGCCACAGCTGTTTCTGTCCAGAGTGGAGGGGCCAGCACTCTATGGCCTTGGCTGGACATGTCTGTATGACCTTCTGACTCATCCTTTCAGATATTCACATACACCAAAGGAGAAAGGGGTTAGTTTTTGTTTTTAAAGTCTTTTTATTTAAAAACAAAAACAAAAAAGAAAACCAAATCAAAATACTTCTCATTGGAGGCTATTTCTTTCTTTTTTTGTCTTTTAAAAAATTTTATTACACAAATATCTCCCACTCCCAAGGGTCAGAAGAAAGACATCTTTGCTCTTTCTAAAACCAAGTGGGGAACTTTTAGAAAACAAAGCCCAACTAGCTTCCTTCCTTCCCTGACCCAAAATAATGCCAATGTGTCAGCTGGTAGCTAAGACTCGTTCCCTTAATGCTTACATTTAATTTAAAAATCTTAGCACAACATTGGAGATTTGACTCTAAATAAGCAACAAAAAAATATATATTTACAATATTTCTCCCCCCAGAAAACAAACCCTTTAAACATAGTGACTTTAGGAGTTTTATTTATTGAGCAGTTATTTTTAATCACCAAGTGATTTTATATTATATATATAGTTTTATATATATATATATATGTATATATATATATATATATATGTAACTTTCTTCCTTTCCTTTGTGGTTTTTTGCCCCAATATGTGGAAAGATGAAGGCAGAGGTCTGATCCTACAGTCTGAAGAGGCCAGGCTCTGGCAAGACCACAGCTAAGAGTAGATGCAGGACTATGAACGTACATGTTCTTGCCCCCAGAGACACTTCTCTCCTTTGCAAGGACCAACCCTCACCTCTAAAAGCCATTCTCCCTCTTAGTTCTAAAGAAAAAGAAAGACCCAACAAGGGCATCAGTCCATCTGCCGCCATCCTGAGCTCCCCTTTCAGCTGACGAATTTCTATGTGGTAAAACATTTGCTTTTTCCAAACCTAAATGCAAAGACCAAAACCCCAGACAAGCCATCAGCTTAGAAATTTCTGTGGATGAACTGTCCCAAAGGTCAGAGGCACTCTCCCGGCACAATCCCTGCTCTGAAGGGGTCTCTCCACCTCCCCTTTTATAAAAAGACGACAAACAAAACTTAGTAATTTTAGTATTTTCCACAGGAGCAACCAAAAAGAAAAAAAAAGAAAAAAAAAGAAAAAAAAGAGGCAGGAAGCTTCTAATTATAGGTCATTAATAATATTAATAAGGTTTTGCTCAACACCCAGGGTTCTTTACAGAAGTTCCCCTAATTGAGGCACTCTGGAATAAGTCACTGGCGTTTCCTCAACATTTCAGTCCCAGAATCCTGGGTCCTGAAGACCAATGGAATGGCAGAGGGTCATGGAGGCAGACTGCTGTTTTTTAGGTGCAGCCAAGAGAATCAGCAGATTGGAAGAAACAATGCCACCCCTTGCCAGAACCCAGTTTTCCTGGAAAAATAACTGGTTAATACCAGGGTCAAAGCTCTGCTAAGTGGCAAAGGTGGTGGCGGTGTGGGTGCTTCTGCCTCTATTGCTTTGGCAGTGGCAAGGGTGCAGTTAGCATCTCTCATTGGGCGGTTCACACTTCAGACTCATGGTGCCTGGGCTCTATCCCCTCCTGATGGAGTTTAGGAAAGCCTGAGGCTGGATTACAGGAAATAGGGTGGGAAGGGGTATGGCTAGGGGAAGAGAAGGCAGGGTAAGGCTGTGCTATCAATCTCCTATAGATGGGGAGCAGAGTGCAAATTTGCATGTATCACTGATAAACTCTGGCCACAGGCCTCTGCTGAGCATCTCCTCACACTCTAAATATTGACCCAGAATAATTCCGACCATTTTTTTCCTTTTTTTAAAGTGCAAAAAGCTCTCTGCTGCCCTAGAGAGAGGATCTTTGGACAGGCCGTTCAATGCAAAGTAAAAGGGGGCAGCTGATGGGGCTTGGAAAAGGGTGGTGGAGTGGGAGACACCATGCTCCCCTCCTTCCCTGCACACACGTGCAGCACACTCAGCCAGACACACAGAGGCACATGCACACACACTTCCAAGGCTGCAGGCAGAGGGCAGGAAACTGGCTTCCAATCAGGACTCCCCTTAAAAGGCACCAGGTCAGTGAGCTGCTAGGCTGTACACAGGCCTGGTCTTAGAGGGCTATGCTAAACCAGAGGCCTAGAGGAACCTATCCTGGAGGCAAGTGGGGACTTAACCAGTCCTCTGTTCCCCAAACCTGAGGAAACAGGCTGCTCCTTCTGAGGACATGCATTCTAGGAAAGTCCTGTTCAGGCAGGAAAGAGGACAAGGGCAGTTGGTGGAAGGCTTTGGGAGTGGGGAGGGGAGATGATGCCTGTCTTAGAATATGCCTGGGTGGCAATGAAATGGAGCATCTCTGGGGGTACAGTTCCAGCTCCCTGGAAGAGCTTCTAATAACCCCAGTAAGTGCAACAATAAACTCAGAGACTAGTGGGAAAGTTTAGGGGGTGGTGGCAGAATGGGGATATATTATGTGAATGAGCATGAGTGTTGGACAGCATCAAGCCCAGGGAAAAGAAAAGGGGCTAGCACAGACATGGAACAACGCTTCAGACACCTCACAGCACCATTGAGACCTGCCAGGCCTGGTGTTCCTAGGGCTGTTGGCCCCTCCTGCAGAAGCTGGGAGAGTATAACGGAGGAGAGACACGCAACGGACACCATGAGGAGAACCTGGCCAGGGAGACAAGGCCACCTTTCTCCCTGGAGTTTGCTCAGAACCAGGCACTGCTGGGGGACCATGGGTGAGAAGGAAGGGCTCTTGGCCCAGTGCAGGTGAAAATGCACAAATTCCCCCAAACTGAGAGTCCAGCTTCTCTGCTGGCAAACGAGCAAGCAAGCAGGCACTGGGACAGCACAGCCTGTGCTTTCTCCTTGATCGACCTCTCCTCTCTTTTCCTTGGGAGAAAGAGGAGCAAGCAAGTGACCTTGGTGTCCACCATCCTCTCTGCCCCACCTGTGGGAGAAGGGCTCAGAGAAAAGAGAGCAGAGAGGGAGTGTGTCATTGGCCTCAGAACCTGCGCAGGGAAAGACTCTCCTTGGTGGGAAGGCAGGGGAAGATTTTCCTGTTCAGTCCGGGTTGAGCATGTCTTAGCTAATCTTCTGTATCAGTTTCTCATCAGACAGGCAGTAGAGGCTGTTGATGGACAAGTCTGAGATGAAGTGCTCACAGGCTTTTCTAGTGATCTGTTTGCATCCTCGAAGGTCAATCAAGGTGACATTAGCAATTCGCCTTAGGAAGAACAGGGTCTGGTCTGTCAATTTATTGCAACCTGTGGGCAACATGTCCAAGAGAAGATCACAAACATGCAACTGCAGATGCCCATCTCTGTCATTCAGTTCTACTTTTCTCCAAAATGCTAAATCAAAGTCCATTTTGTCACATGCTGAAGAGACCACAGGTGCCATAAGCACTGTGGCTCTTGCTGCCTTCCTGCAAGCACCATGGGCGAGTGAGCAGCATAGGGAGATTGGCTAACCAGGCTACAGCTGGATGGCAGCCGTACATGCAGGCATCTGAGTTTATTACCTGCCTTTGAGATCTTTTGGTTAAAAAGGGACAGAAGTCTCTTGTTCTCCTGCAGATGTAAACTTTTGTTGTTGTTTTGAAACAGGGCTTCTGTGTAGGCCTAGCCTAGCTGTCCTGGAACTCACTCTGTAGACCAAGCTGACTTCAAATTCAGAGATTTGCCTGCCTTGTCTCTCAAGAGCATGTACCACCAAAACCTGGCCAAGATGTACATTCTCAAAATTTATTATTTATTTTTCTGAGAAGGTCTCATTATGTAAACCTCGATGACCTCAAACTCAAGAAATTTACCCTCCTCTGCTTCCCAAATACTGGGATTGAAGGTGTGCCACCATGTCCAGCTGTTTTTGTGTGTATGCCAATGTGTGTGTAGGTGCTTAAAGACTAGGTGTCTGATCCTCAGAAGCTAGAGTTACAAGTGGTTGTGAACCACGTGACATGGGGGCCACTGAGGCACCTCTCTATCCCCATGCAGATATTAATCAATAAGCAAACATGGTTTAGTTCAGAAAGCATAGAAACCACCTAATAATATCCCAAGCATAAAGACCACAGCATACCTGCCATATTGAGCTCTGTGAGGGAGTATCGAGTGGAAGACCCGACAGCAGTGAGTAGGTTGGAGGACTGATCTGTAAGGTGGCTGCAGTGACTGAGATCGAGTCTAGACAATAGGGGCATGTGGCGAATGATGAGTCGGAGAGTGGCATCTGTGATGTCAAGGCCTGCCAGCCGGAAGTCAGTCATGTTCCGGAGCTTGCTTCGATTGTCCTGACCTGCACAGGCAAGAAAAGAAGTTTATGCCAGGTGGTAGTAGCACACACCTTTAATCTCAGCACTTGGGAGGCAGACACAGGTGAATCTTTGTGAGTTCAAGGTGAGCCTAATCTACAGCACGAGTTCCATGACAGGCTCCAAAAAGCTACAGGGAAATCCTGTCTCAAAAATCAAACCAAACCAAAATCTTAGATCAAAACTTTTAATTCTCTACCAAAGCCCTAGGTAGCAGCAGCTATATGCTTGCTAGGACCCCCCTTGATAGGGTTAAGCAGAACTGCCACACTTAACCCTTCCCATAGGGAGTAAACAATGTTTCTAGAAAACAATGTTAAGTTTTGTGTCTTCTCAGTGTCATATTGTATGCCCCACTTTCAAGGTGATGTGTGGAATGGGCCTATGCTCTTCACAGTCCAGCATACAAAGAACTTCAATTTCCTACTCTGACCCAGAAGCCTTACAAGACTTTCTCAGGTTTATGCTCTCTGGGTCTGAACTAAATGCATAGAATGAACTGCCTCCTGTTTGTGGGAGTTATCTGCTTGTATATAACCTCTATATTTTAGCCTTAGTTTCAAGGTCTGTCCAAAAAGAAAGCTACACCAAGACAGATACAGATAGGCAGGCCCAGATCATACCTGGTTTATCTGTGGGTGGAGTCAGCAAGTCCCGAATTTGAGGGTCTTTAATTCCTACTGCCCACCGAAGATCAAGGGTCCTGAGAAGGGGGCAGCTGGAGCTGCTGAGGGCAGAGACTGCAGACCAGGAACAGCCTGCTAGGAGGAGGTCTTTCAGTCCTGTAACAAATGGAAACAGACACACAACATATTCTACATTTAGAGAATTCAAAGTCTCAGTTACCAGCTGTTCTGGGCAAAAGAAATGGATCTCTAGTCTTAAAGGAAGGACTATGTTCTAGCTCTAGTAACCAAGTCTAAAGATTGCCATGGTGTCTAGGCCTCCAAGTTACAGCTTTTACTTTGGTGTTAAAATGAAGTGTGGAAAGCTGGGTGGTGGTGGTGCGTTCCTTTAATCCCAGCACTTAGAGACATAGGCAGACTGATCTCTGTTGAGTTCATCATAGTTTAAGGACACAAAGTGAGACCATTTCAAAATAAAACAAACAAATGAACAAACAAACAAAAAACTCAGTTGCTGGAGTAGGGTGGGGTTAGGGAGATGGCTACTTACCATTCAAATAAGACAGAATTCATATCCCCAGAAACCATATAAATGCCAGGTGGACATGACAGTCTGCTAGTAATTACAGCATTGAAAAGAGATGGGATCTCCAGAAACTGTATATCAAAAACTAGCTACATCACATGCAAGCTGTGGGGTGTGACTGACAGATCCTGGCTCAAATGGGAGAGTGATTCAAGGTTCCTGATATCAACTTCTAACGTATATGTACACACAAATGCACACCCACCCACATCCATATACAAGGAAAGTAAACACCCAACTGCTTAGTTTCTATTGGAGCAACAGATGCTGTGTGCCTTCTGTCTTTCTGGGATCTCAAAATGCTGAAGGGTTAACAAGGGGCTGATGGAGGCAAAATCAGACCCAAGTTTCTTCTTCTATGCTCAGGAAATGTGCTGGGCTGGCAGCAGCAACCCAATCATTCTCTCCATCTAGTGCAGTCACCAATCCAGCAATGCCTTAGAGACTGGCAGGCTTAGTGGCCCTGGGTAAGGCTATCTCTTGCTTTTCGGAAAGACAGCCACAGTACAGGACTGCTGCCCCAGCCTCAAACTACACTGCATTAGTTTAAAGAAGTGTTGACGATAGCCTAATATCCCCTCTGCTGGTTCTCTGCTCACCTACCTGGCAGCCTATTGACCAGCCATGTCAGCTGCTTTTTGGAGATGTTAGTCCAACTAAGGTCGAGGCTTACTGGCTGGCGCTTGATGATGCCACTGAGAGCTTGGGGTACGATGGCCTTACACCTACTCAAGTCAATTTTTGTCCAAAGTCGTTTATCACAGCACCTGTAAAAGGGAAGAGAATTTAACCAACTTGATATTCCTGTCAAAGGCACTCTCTAGAAGACTTCTGGTAAAGGCAGAATACCTGAAGGCCATTCCTCTACCTTCTATAGAAAACCAAGGATCACTCATTTTGTGCTACAGAATCAGGTAAAAACTGCCTTGTTTTTTTACAGCTAGACATCTTGCAAATCAAGGTTAAGCTAGTCCCACAATAGTGGACTGTGTCCCCTTCTTTTGTACTAAAACAGTATGACTTGTTGAAAGATGTGCAGGAACATTTAATCAATTTTAAAAAATACTTTAATTTTGGGGCTGGAGAGATGGCTTAGAGGTTAAGAGCACTGGCTGCTCTTCCAGAGGT
>LOJH01004948.1:17666-35175 GCA_001685095.1 Ellobius talpinus
AGGTCCTGAGTTCAATTCCCAGCAACCATATGGTGGCTCACAACCACCTGTAATTCGATCTGGTTCCCTCTTCTGGCATGCATACAGAACACTGTATAAATAATAAATAAATAAAAACTTTAATTTTTAAAAATAATTTATTTAAATTTATTTTATGTGCATTGCTGTGAAGGTATCATCAGATCCCCTCAAACTCAAGTTACAGACAGTTGTGAGCTGCCATGTGGGTGCTAGGAATCGAACCTGGGTCCTCTAGAAGAGCAGTGAGTGCTCTTAACTGCTGAGCCATTTCTCCAGCCCCCCAAAATACTTTAATTTCTAAATTTCTTAATTTCTTACTGTTTAGAATTCTTTCCCTTGTCACTTACAGCTGAAGGAGATCAAGGATGCTACTGAGCAACACTACATTGCATCTTGCTTTGAGCCTATTACTGTCTTGGGCCAAATAAGGCTCTCTATCAGTCTAGACAGACCTCTTCCATACTCAGGCATCTGCTTCCCTGCTACCTTGACATCTAGCCAGACCAGTCTAAAACTGAAAGGCAGAGGCCTTTCTACTGCAATCTACAGATAGTACCATACCATGCAGGCTTCTATTTAATGTTATAGTCCTTGCTCCTGAGTTTAGCCTGCCTGGTAGGGCACAAGGAGATTAATATGTAATAGGAGCCTTATGTGCCTTGGCCTGAAAACCAAGGAGTAGAGCCTGGCAGGCCCGCCTACTTGACAAAAAGAAATTAACAGAATATGGGTAATTCACACATTAATTCTAATTCAAGAAATAGCTTTGTATTGGCCAAGTTATTAAACTGACAAAATCTCACTGTTATAGCACACCAAATATCAATGATAGGAGACCTTAAATAAATACGCAACATGTCAGAACACACTGCTAGACCTATCTGATTCAACAGGCGTGGGGATCTGTTTTCTTCCCCCAGATCCCCTCTTTTTTGCTTCTGTCTCCTGAATGCTGGGGTTACATGTATATACTACTGCACTCTAAAAAGCTCCCAGATATATACTTGGTCAGAACACCAAATTTGGGAACAACAGTAATAGAGTGTGACCAAAATAAAAAATATACACCCATATGGAAAGCCTCACAATGTCCCACAGCAATTTAATCAATCATTAGCTCTAGGGATTGTCCCCACTAAGTGTCTGTCCAATCGGAGACAGGGCCATTAGGAAGGATAATTATCAGCTTCAGAACTGGGTTCTGCTTGTTGAAGGAATAAGAATTCAAGTTTGGGGGAATAATTCAAACTGGAAGCTGAACTTAGAGGTGGAGACACTAATCAATACCAAAACTGGAAGATTTGGGCACCTTCAAATTCATTTTGGAAAGTCTGTCCATTCCTCCTGGTGCAATCCTGTCATTAAACACTGGACCACTACCTAGCGTGTCATACTCTCAAGCAGCACATGGTAAGTTAGGGGAGGGAAGACAGGCTTACAATCTCTAAGACCCTACATTTTAGAACAAGCCACCCCTTATCAGTTTGCCTTTCCCCAGCAGAGAGAGAAGGAAACAGGGTCAAATTCCACTAACATCTGCAGGTACAATGGACTACATCTTTAACAGCACCCACAGACTAGGTCCCTTTACTAATACAGAAGACCTGGCACCTACTCCCCTGCCCCTATTCCTGACCCCCTGTATCCCTGCTCACCATTTATACCACGTCTTGCACACTCGCATACATTCACAAAGTTCTCTGCGGCTGAGGTAGCGGAAGACAGACATCCAGACCTCCCGCTGCATCCAGCTTTCGTCTCCATCCTGAGCCCAACTGCCCCGGCCATTCAGCCTGGCTGTACCCCCCTCCTCTGCACTGTCATCTTCCTCCTCCTCCTCCTCTTCCTCCTCCTCTCCCCCTAGCCCCTCCTCATCCCCACACTGGGGGTTTCGGGCTCGGCAGTGCTGCATCAGCACACGGGGGTTTGGGCGAAGGTTGGCAGAGGAAGCTGTGATGGCCTGCAGCTTGGGCACAATGGAAGTCCCGTGGAGCTCTTTGGTGGGCCTCTGTAGCGTGACAGTGAGGTACGATCCCCGGATCTTGGCTTTCTCAACTTCAGACAGCTCCTTTTTGCCGCTGGGATTGTTCTCCTTTTCCCGTACCATGGTGCGCTCTGTGGCTTGCAGTCGCAGCAACTGCCGCCGTTTGAAGCGCTCATCACGGCTGGCACTGTGGTGGTCACTGGGGCCAGCCCCAGGGGATGACCGAGTCACCACACCCCGAGGAGAAACAGGGTCATGGATGAGCTGCAGCATGGAAGTAGGTGAGTGAGGCGGGGGTGTTAGGGGCTCCTCGCAGCTCCTCAGGGGCCGTAGGACTTTGGCTTGCACAGCTTCTTCATCAGTCTCTTCTATTTTCCGCTTCTGTAAAATGCCCAGAAAAGAAATACCAGTGCTTCCTTTTTTCTAAACCTTCTAAAGTTAATAAGGAGAACCTGAGAGAAGCCAGGTCACTGCTGCCTAAGGGAGCCATTTCCTCAGAGCCTGTGATTCAGCCTACCAAGATCAGCAACGGAATTCACACTCAGGCCATAGAATGCTGATTTCAGAACACAAAATCCTTATATGGTCACTTGGGAAACAGATCTGTGAGAAAAGGTTTGTGTCAAGTACAGAGAACTAAAATCTAGAACACAAGGTTTCTTGATTCTCTACCCTACCTTATTCATTGCACATCAATTTTTGGGTATGTCTTTGGGTAAAAACCTATTTTAGCATTACAACTCTACCTTTGTGTAACTTTATGTCTCTAATTTAGCTCTTTCACAATCAAGTGATGCATCCATGTTGATAAGAGAAAAATTGCTCATCTAACCATGGACAAAGAAGTACCAAACTTCACTGCTTCTCAGCTGTCAACTCTACAGCACCTCAACTCAGCTGTCCATGAGGAGCCCCGCCACTGCAGAGATCTGCCTATGATTATGGTGAAGAATCCCGAATCCCACAAGGCCCAGATGTCATGCTGTAGTACCCGTGTTTTCCAGATGCCTGTCTGTTCCTCCAATTATGGTTCCTACCATGGCTATGCTGTGACAAAAATCACTCAAGATATGCCATTAAATACCCTATTAATAAATAGGATTTTCCATAAGGAGACACTGTATCGCCAGCAAAAGTCCTGGTCTATATTTCTTTTGCTCTTTACATTCTTGGTCACTAGGGGAGGAAATGATCACCTTTGTTCTGGAGCTATTTTTCACAGCATATTAAAATGCAATAGGAACAGCATTTGCCACCCTCAACTGCACTAGTGAAGACAAATTCAAAAGCTACTAGTTCAAGAACATGGAATGAGAACTTTAGGAGTAGTCAGCTCCACAAACCCTCACTCTTAAAAATATTTCAACTAGCCTGGCATGATATACACACATTTAATCTCAGCACTAGAGAGGCAGATGGTTCTCTGTGAGTTCAAAGCCAGGCTGATCTACATAGTTGAGTTCCAGGCCAGCAAAGGTTACACAGTGAAACCTTGTCTCAACATACCAAATCAACAAAAAATATTGACTAAAATTTCAACTGCCCCAGAGCCCAAGTGGAAGAAATAAAAAGACAAGCAATTTCCTTCATGCTTTTTGCTCATGCCTGTGCAGGGTCCTTGAAGAACTGACAGTAAGTAGTCATCACCTGCTGTCTGTGCCCTCAACAGGTCCAGCCTTGCCAGTATGAATAACCAGAGTACTTTTTGGCCCTATGATGTTACTGGTGACCATTAGGGCAACAACCTTAGCTCTCTCTAGTGGAGTGGCTTTGGAATTGCTTCTGAAGTGCACGTTTGGACGCATGG
The DNA here is from genome assembly GCA_001685095.1 of Ellobius talpinus. Lineage (NCBI taxonomy): Eukaryota > Metazoa > Chordata > Mammalia > Rodentia > Cricetidae > Ellobius > Ellobius talpinus. The sequence continues at coordinate 21,479 of LOJH01004948.1, forward strand.
GGCAGGTAAGAACAAAGAGGTAAAGACGAGGGGGAAAAAAAAGTAAACCTGCTTAACCGGAAACTCTAGTGTATGAATCTAGTATGTAACAGCACCACAGGCCAGCCTGCCTCCTCCACTAGTTACATTCCTCAGGACAAAGTTGCAAACCGAATTCTCCAACTCAATAACCCAGGGATGATTCCTGCCTTTCTAGTACCCTACAGAATAAAAAGGACATCAGGAATCCCTACTGGAACAGTACCTAGTAATACAAAAAGCAAAAACTAAAACAAAAAAAAAACCCAAAACCAAACCAAAATAAAAACACAAACCAAAAACAAACCAAACCAAAACCCCCCACAAACAAACAGGAAAAAAAAAAAAGAAATCTTGAATCAGAGAAAGCCCATGCTACTGTAAAGTCCAGCGTGTGCACAGCAACCTACCAGACTCAACATTTCCTTTACCTGGGCTTTCTCCGAGCTGTCTTCCTGGTAACACTTTGGACACTCCCAGCAATTTGGCAATTCCTCGTTAAGTAACCCCTCTCCATCCATCTACAGGCATATAGAGATGTTAAAAGAAAGTTAGTCTCCTCTGCCTTCTACTATTTCTAAACATACTAGTCTACATGGGAATTAAAGACTAAGAGCTACTGAGCAACAAACAATACTAACACCCACTGCCAGTCACTGGTACACTGATTCTAGGCTCCCTGCAGAGATTTTTCAGCGACTGGGCCAGTTCAGAGTTAAGTTTCGTCTCCTAAACATCTCATGTCAATGGCACCAGACCTGACTTGACCACTATCTGTGCAAACTAATGACTACTGAGATTCAGACATCAATAGTTTAGTCTCTGTAACTCAGGGTTCTCCACTGTAAAATGTAGATACAATGTATCAACTTAATTGCTTGAGATATAATAAAATAAATCTTGGCTTGTGGTAAGAACTAAATTCAAAATGTTTATGGCTGGTTATGGTGGCATTTGCCCGATTTCAGCAATTGGGAGGGAGAGGCAGAGGCAGGATGATCTCAGAAAACACAAGGTCAGCCTAATCTACAAAGTAAACTCTGACCAAATATAACTACACAGGGAGGATGTCTCAAAAAAAAAAAAAAGAAAGCTCTTCAGAGGTGCTTGGTACTCAACTCTCTATTAATGATTTGTCACAGGGAGGTACTACTTTACCAATTCTTTTTTTCTCCCATGCCCTCGAGTCAGAGTCTCTATAGTAGTATAGTAGCTCAGGCTACCTTAAATTTAGAATATTTCTGCCTGCTACCAAGTACAGGGATTGCAGGCATGTGCCATTTACATCTAGCTTTTATCAATTCAACACACATATTTTTCTTTTCTTTTTTTGTTTTTCAAGACAGGGTTTCTCTGTGTAGCCCTGGCTGTCCTGGACTCACAAGGTTCCACCTGCCTCTGCCTCCCGAGTGCTGGGATTAAAGGTGTAAGCCACCACCACCAAGCTATTTTTCACATTTTAATCTTTCTGAAATTGTGTAGATGACCATCACTGACAATGTCTCATAATCACTAGGTGGAAGTCCTTAATTGTTGATACTTTCTGTCAAAGCCAAAGTACCAGCACCCACGCATATTCATCCACCCACCCACTTATCCACCTATCCAATTTTGAGATGGGGGGGTCTGTGTTACCAAGGATGACCCCAAATTCATATGCTAAAGCCATTTCTTCACCTCAGAGTAACTGAGACTATAGGTGTATGTTACCACACCAGTTACTCATAAACATGAGACCTACATTTGACAGATACAATTTCATAGACTTGTCATAAAGATTTAGGAAAAAAAAATCGATGTAAAGCATGCCTTCTCTTCTTTGGCTTCATATCAGAACCACCCGGGGCCACTCTGGGAATATAAAATTTAAGATAGCTCACATAATTCCATCTTTGAGATTGAGTTCTAACTAAATCTCTATTACCACGAGCTCCAAACAAGCGCACATCCAGAGATATAAAGGACATAGCAGAGATGTCTGGGGGCTTGAAGCATCCTCAAACAAGTCTGGTTTCACTGTTCACTGGGACATGAACTAGTCTACTTTGTATTCTATCCTCAAACTATCACACAGTCTGATACAAAGTAGACATACAAAGAACAAGGGGCTAATGTTAAATGACTCTCCTCTGTGACAGGGAGCTGAAAGTCCACAGTAGAGATGGAACAGCCTCAACTGATAGGTGTCTTACCCTTCTGTCAAGGGCCTTTAGGCATCTCTTTACCTGGAGGCAGCCAGGATGAACTATCTCATTGCAGATGCAGCATTCCATGAGTTTCTTTTCGAAGTCTTGTGTCTCTTCATTCTGATCCACTTCTCCACAGAGAGAACATGTAACTGAATGAGGCAGTCTGGGCTACAAGAGAACAAAGATCAGGAGACCAGATTCAGAATTTTTAAATTTCATGTTCCTTTTAAATGAAGATGGAGACTTGGTTCACCTGGGATGCATAGGGCAAGGTACTAAGAAAAGACCAGCAGAGGCAATTAATTCACTTTTTGGGGGCTTTCCTTTGGCCTCATAGGTCCTTTCTTGTTAAGGACGGGACAGAAAACAGTGAATTGTTCTTCAAATTCTGGGGCTGTTTCAACATTAGATGAGCACAGCCAAAATATTAGATTATTTTCCCTACTAGATACCTTCCTTCTGAACTCAGGGAGAGAGGAACTCCATCTCAGCTGAGTCTCTCTGACTTTACGCATTACACAGTTCCTCTAGCACCAACACCACTACTGAAAACTGTTTTACCCAGAAAATCACTTACTGCTAAGCACTGTCGGAGGACACAGGATTGCTTCATGCGTCCAGGCCCACCAAACTTCTTCATGTCCCTGCAGTAGTGGCAGACACCACATTCTCCTTGGACACATGCTTTGCATTTCCTACAACGTACTCTTCTGCGCCTGGCTCCAGACACAATGGGGGAGGCAGCAGCAGGCCTCACAGGTGTTAAGCGTGGAGCTGGCTTCATGGTGTGAGGCTTTGTGATGGGAATGGTAGGAACCCTTACTTTTGGCCTGGTAGGGAATTTCAGCTGGAAAAACAATGCAGCGAGGTTAACCATATTTAGGCAGAATATTAACATGGTAGTGTACCTGGCCTAGGATTTGGTAAACTCTTTTCTACAGGCAAATCTGTCTATTTTTAAAAATAAGTTTTTATTGGAACACAGTCATATTTATTTTTGTATATATGGAGATTTCCAAATGTTACAGAACTATGACACCATGATTGTTTGCTACATCAACCTACAGAATTTCAACACTGACAGGAAGATTTGTCAACCCCTGTCCTAATGCTCCGATACCCCTTTTCAATTTGGAGAGCCCTGCCCCTCTCTAAAGCTTTTGGGGTTAAGCACCTTGTACTGAAGTCACCAAAAGACCCAAAATTCCTATAGTTCTTTATAACTCAGAATATGCTCAAACAGGACGGCAAAGTCCTGGAAGGTCAAACTAGTCTAATTTATCACTCCAAATGGCATCACACAACTTGTTATACTGCATCTAATAACATTTAAGAGTGGAATAAATGCCAATGTTTGTAATTTTAGCACTTGTGTTTAGTTACCTTGTTAGGGACCTTTCCAAGGGTAAGAACCATATCTTCTACATTAATTCCTAACGATTTTTTAACATGACTCCTACACTGAGAAAGAGATCTCTCTCTCTCTTTTTGTTTTTTTTCGAGACAGGGTTTCTCTGTAGCTTTGGAGCCTGTCCTGGAACTAGCTCTTGTAGACCAGGCTGGCCTCGAACTCACAGAGATCCACCTGCCTCTCCCTCCCCAAGTGCTGGGATTAAAGGCGTGCACCACCACTGCCCAGGTGAGAGAGGTGTCTCTTTAACGACATTATTTAATCCCAGAATTTTAACTTTGCCTAAACACCCCTGGAATGTTATGACTTTGCAACTGCCAGCTAGGAAACACTAAGAAGAGGCTTAATTTGGCTCATGGACAGACAGAATACACCAACTCTATCACAGACAGTAAGGTAAAAAAATTATGTAAGATGTAAGCTACAAGGGCACGAAAAAAAATAAGACAACTGATGGAAATTCTTTTTAATCTTAGCTGGATATAATGGTAATGTACCTGTAATCCCAGACCATAGGAGGCAGAGGCAGGCCATGAGTTCAAGGACAGTTTTGTATACTCTGTGAGACCCCCATTTGCAAAAAGAGGAGGATGGTAAATTGTTGGGGTCATGGTCTCACCACAACAACAAAAAAAACTTTCTGGCGGTGGTGGCGGCACATACCATTAATCCCAGCACTTGGGGAGGCAGAGGCAGGCAGAGTTTAAGGCCAGCCTGGTCTATAGTTCCAGGATAGCCAGTGCTACACAGAGAAACCCTGTCTTAAAACAAACAAACAAACCACTTTCTAGTGTTAGATACATATATACTAATTTAAATTAGCATTAAACCATATTTAGCTGAATTTTTGGGTTAGAAGAATAGGAAATATCTACTGGAGTCAACCAATGTATACCAAAGTCTCTGAATCTGGAGAGAGGGCCAATTACCTTGAACTATGAGTCAGAACAGAACCAAGTAATGATTGACTACAAGTTATTTATTTATTTGCTCATTCATTAAGACAGGGTCTTGCTATGTAGCCCCAATTGGCCTAGAACTTACTGAACTCCTTCTCCCTCTATTTTCTGAGTGGGGGATCAAAGAAAGGCCTGCACCACCATGCAGGCCTATCAAGGTTTTGTTGTTTTTTTGTGAGAAAGGGTCTCACTATGTAGCTCTCTGGCTGTCCTAAAGTCATAACGTAGACCAACTTGGCCTCAGACTCAGAGAGATCCACCAGTCTCTGTGCCACCTTGCCCAACTCTACCAAGGCATTGAATCCCATCCCAACCTCTTGTTGTCTTTTCTTTTCAGAATGGATGGTAATGATAAAGATGCAATAAACTTAAGTGGCTTGAAGATCAAAAGGAAGTCTCTTACCTTATCCCTTTTTGGCCACTGCACTATAGGGACTCCAGTGAGGGCTAACTTGGGATCACTACTGGCAAGTTCCTCCAGCAAAATCTAAGGGTCAAAGAAAAGGAAAAAGCTGAGTATGGTGAACACAAAAGCCATGTGCTCTCAACAGCATTTAGATCCAGTCTTACCCCTGCCCCCTTCAGCACCACAAAGAAGAGGAGTAGGCTGGCTGCATTTTGCCTGCTACAGGCTATAGCAAATCAAGTAAACAATAATGAAAGAGAACCTCAGACTGCTATCAAGACTTTAACCTTGGTTGGCTGTACAGCCATGAGCCAGTAATTCTAGGACTCAGGAGGTAGATCTACAGATCAAGTTCCACCACAGACAAGCAAGATAAAGACTTCTTTTTGCTCAACATCACATCTTAATATTTTCTAATACACTGAAGCAAGCAGCTCCTACAGTGTTACAGTGCTACTTGTCAAGCAGTTCTATACAGGACAGTAAAACTTTACATTACTTCCACACCCCACACCCCCCAGACAGGGTTTCTCAGAAGCTATGGAAGCCAGTACTGGACCTTGCTCTGTAGACCAGGCTGGTCTCAAACTCACTGAGATCCACCTGCCTCTGTCCACCCCCCCACCAGTGATGGGATTAAAGGCGTGCGCCACCACTGCCTGGCTACTTTTACACTTTTCAGTAGCAGCAATTATTACTAGTTTTGTCTTTAAATTGTAGATGTGAGGAAAGGGGCATCAAAATGAGTGGCTAATATTGGATTAGCAAGACAACATAACCTTAATGTACTGGTTCAACAGAAGACTTGTTTTTTTTGGGTAGAAGAGGGAGTCGAACTGAAGATTGAACCCACAATTTCACACATGCACATTCTAGGCTGATTCTCAACCACTGAGCTATGTCCCCAGACACAGACTTGTTCTAAGACTGATTACAGCTGCATGTCCTCTGGGAGTTCACAGAGTGCACACACAGACACACAAACATGCAAGCTGAGTCTGCTTTGCATGTATTACTATTAAGGGGAAAGGAGCAGTTTTAGACCAATGGTTTTTATGACTTTTAATAAAGTTTGGATGGCTTAGGAATAACTGACAGTAAGAAACTGTCACTTATGTGCATCATACTGTTTGACTTCATTTTGAGACAAATCATTTCATATCTTTGAAACAGACTCTGAATCACAAACCTTCTAGCAGAATAAATACCCCTTTTGATGACATGAACCACAAAGCAATGCTACAGCAAAAGAACACAAGTCTAAGTTACCCTTGTCTTAAGTGCACATAGGCTGTTTCAGCAAAAACCAAACTTTGACCTAGAAGGATCAGCATACTTGGGTCATTTTTAACAAGCATTTTCATAATCAGAACTTTTAATTATTTTCATCCTTAACCTAAATATTAAGCTCCAAATTCCAGAATTATGGCTCATAAAACCTGTTTATATTCTGAAAGGTTCCTCTATTAAGACCTCCCTTTGCCATATCTCCAGATGCCTTATACCTTCCCCCAATCGGATCTCATTTTCAGACATTTTATTTACTTCAAGTTGCTATGGCACCCTATTCCAGAGCCTCATGTTAGCGCCATACTGTGTGGGGGTGAAGAGGCAGGGTGTGGTACCACGTGGGACAAGGTTCTGGTCCCAGCTCCTAATCTCCCTAGGATGAAAAATTCAGGTCCATTCAAAATGTGCACTGAGGAGTGCATGGCTCCCTTCCCCCACTTTGCATAGGGGAGGAGTAGGACTCTGCCCATTTCCTCTGCGGGAGAGAACTGAGCTGTCCACAAACAGGGACTTTCCACTTTCAGCAAAGCAGACTGCACAGAAAGACCTATGATTAAGAGAGTAGAAAAGGAACTTAAGTTCACTGAAACAGCCTAATTCTACCTGTGAGACTTTTGTGGGGGGCACAGGGAAGGCTCAAAAGACAAACTCTGTGGGCTGCACTGGGTGGGGGCAGTTAACAGACACACCACTCAATTACTGGGGTATGTGTGGGTGTGGAGGGAAATGCAGATTTCCTTCCCAGCTTAAATTTGCTGGGGCCAAGTCTGCAATGCTTTCATGAAAAAATAAGAAGAAAAAAAAAGACTGTAGCTGAGGCCCTATGAGAAACCATAAAAAAGCCACCACCCCTTGCCAGTGGGGATTTAGGATCAAGGGGGGGGAGTGTGGAGTGCGGAAAGACTGCTGCCTATCTAGGTTCCAGGCATTTGGGAAAACATTCAAATACAGGCCCACACCCCACAGAACACAGGAAGAGAAAGAAAACTGAGGGTTCCTGGTCAAGGAGTAAGTATTCCCCCAAACCAACCAGCCCAGTCCCAAAGCACATCCCACCAGCTAGAGAACAAGTGTTAACAACGGCTCAAGAAACACAAGTAACACAAGCATTGTCCTGGACTCGCCCAGCAGGCAGTTCTGCCTCTTCCAAGAGACAAAGTCTCCACAGTTACACACACCCAAACCAGAAAGGGTTTGCCAAACGACCGCCTGACCTTGCATTTCTTGTCGCTCTGGAGCTGCAGAGGCTCTTGGGTGAAGTTTCCCCAGCGCCTTTGTTTTGTTTTCTGTGTTGGAAGTTGTGCGGAAGGAGTTAGCTTTTCTGCTTCTAGGAAAATCCTGATTTACTTGAAATCCTCAATCTCCCAGAGCAGGTAAGGCAGGGCAGTACTGCTGTAACCCTTCGGCTACCCAGAGCAGCGTGCAGCACTCTGAGATCCTTCTAAAGCCCTTCAGCTCAGCCGCGGCTTCCTGTGCCTGCGAACAATGCTGCTGCGTCACCCACATGCAGCTCCCAGAAATGCTTTGCAACGGAAGATGGCAGGAGGGGGAGCTTAGCTCTAGTGAGCCAGCCAGGCAGAGGGCCTGGCCGTTCTGCTGCAGCACCCGGAGGGGGTGTGTTTGGCAGCCACTCGCCTCCTTGTGATTGGAGGAAGCACAACCAGGGAGGGAGCTCGGCCAGCCCCTGCCCCAGCTCCTTCCCTCCAACACTGCAACAGGAGAACCCAGAGGCAGCCCCCAGAGGGCTCTTGGTAGCTGACTTCGGGAGGCACCAGTAGAAGAGGACGCTTAACCCAGCTTACCCCAGTGCGAGTGTACCATGGCCCCACACCATTCCCCTCGGGGTCACTTACTGTTCTAACTAGAGCTCACAATGGTACATAGATTTCTCTCCTCTATGGGATCCCATCAAGAGTCCAGCCTTTGAGGAGGAAGCTGGCAGGAGGTTATATTCCCCAGCTCTTCCTGAGTCACCTGTCTGCTTCACACCTGTCCACACTCACATAGCACTCCCCACCAGCAAGTATTACTATCAACACTTTCAGAAATTACAGGCAATACTGTTCCCATCAACCATACTATTATACCTACTTCTAGTTCGGGCAAGGCCACCACTAGCATACTAGAATTGTATATGCAACAATCTTTTAGCAGTTCGACTGTGACCAAATCAAGGCACTCAGGTGCAATTTAAGATCAGAACACTTTATTCTCTTGCCTCTATACAAGGTACAGTGTCAGGGAATAGGTCCCCCCTTACCCAACTTCAACAATTTCCTCTGCCCATCAGAATGCCTCATCCTCTAGATACCACTTTCAGATTTCTTCTAAATCAGCTCTGCCTGCCTCATTCACAAACTTACTGCCTCAGCTTTCCTACTGCTGGAATTATAGACATGACTATCTTCTTGACAGTCCATGAATCCAAACAGTCCTGCATCCTATTGATTCTTCAATGACACCTTCTACACTGCCTAGGGGTCCTGGAGCCAGGGTGAAGCTCAAAATTTGTTCATATACTCTCACTGGGCTATGCCAGAAAGGGAAGGTTCACACAGGCCAGAGTCCTACACACATTGTATATCAACATGGGAGAAGCTGGGCAGGAAAAGAAGGCTAAGGAGCGGCCTTATTTGGATTCAAATTTGTGCTTTCCAGATCCTCATAACTGTCATTGCTACTTTGACATAAACATCTAGCTCTCACTACCATTCTCCCCTTCAATTATATTTGTGTGTGTGTAGGTCAGAGGACAACTTCTATCATGTGGGTCCCTGAATGGATGTTGTTGGGCTTTGCAGTAAGCACTATCACCATCGAGATACTTTATTGTCCCCTCCTGAAGAATAGTTATTTTAGTGCATTTCTGGAATAGATTTTTGGGGCCTAATAGGCTTCCTAGGACCTGGGCTGGTGTCAAAAGTTGTGTTTGTAAATACACTATTTTTCGAGACATGTTTTCTCTGTGTAACCCTGGCTGTCCTGGAACTACCTATTTAGAACAGGCTGGTCTCGAACTCACATAGATCTGCCTGCTTCCACCTTCCGAGTGCTGTTGTTTAAAGGCATGTGCCACCACTGCCAGGCTGTGAGTATACTTTCTGCCAGACAGTTTCCCTCCCTGTGTTGCCTGCCCAGAATCAGCTCCAATCCTTGGGGACTCTAGTGATCATCCTAGATTCCACCAGTAGCTGGGATCCTGCATATGCTGCATGTGCTTATTTTCACAGTAGCTTACAGAATGAAAGAGGCAGTTCTGTGTTCTTCATTGAGTTCTTCCAGGAAATGCTTATATGGTCATCCTGACCTCACTTTTGAACTTCCATTTTAAGATTTAAAGACAAAGTACATGCAGTTTATTTCACAAGGAAGGTTTTTATAACAATAATCTAGCTACTAAGAGGTTTTCTTAGAAAATGCTTATCTAGCTATCCTAGAGAGATGATAAATTGCTTTAGAAAAACATATTTTGAACTTCAAGAAAAACTGGCTATAGCAAAATCTACCAGAAAAGCTGAGAAACAAAAATGCCACTAGCAAATTCACTCCAAGTAAATTTTCAAATTACTTTTTTTTTCCTTTTCCCTTCCCTTCCTTTCCTTCCTTCCTCCCTCCCTCTTTCCTTTCTTATTTGGTTTTTCGAGACAGGGTTTCTCTGTATAACAGCTCTGGATGTCTTGGAACTAGTTTTGTAGACCAGGCTGGCCTCGAACTCACAGAGACCTGCCTGCCTCTGCCTCCCAAGTGCTGGGATTAAAGGCATGAGCCACCACCACCTGGCTGAAATGACATTTTTAACAGGCCCAATTTTCCCCTCCTCTGCAATTAGCAATCAAAAATGGCCAACAAAGATTGCCTAAACTGGGCATGGTGGCACACACCTGTAACCCCAGCACTCAGGAAGGTAAAGTAAGAGGATGCAACTTCAGGACCAACTCAGGCTGGACAGGGAGACCCCCTTCAGGGGCCAAGGAGGACGAACATGAACTTTTATGACACAGGAAACTTGAAAAAACTTATACTTTTTTGTTTGTTTGTTTGTTTTTTGTTTTTCCAAGACAGGGTTTCTCTATAGCTTTGGGGCCTGTTCTGGAACTAGCTCTTGTAGATCAGGCTGGCCTTGAACTCACGAGTCTTAGTATTTTTGTGTGCCACCACTGCCTGAATGAAAAAACTTATACTTTCAAATGCAACCATATTTGACTTAAAACTGAGTTATTTAAAATTTTCTATCATGCAGTAAGAATGTGTAAATTATTAAATTCTGGAGAAATGGGTGAGCAACCGAGAACACTATTCAGAGGACTAAGCCTGGTTAGCAGCTCACAACTACCTGTAACTCTAGTTCCAGCTGGTTATGGTACTCTCTTCTGACTTTTGATGGTACCCTTAGACATATGGGCGATACATACATAAAGACAAACACACAAGCATAAGTAAAAATAAAAAGAAGACAGGCACAGAGGTGCACACCTTTGATTTCAGCATTCAGAAAGCAAAAACAGATCAGTCTTTATGATCTGCATGGACAGCCTGGTTTACATAGCAAGTTTCAGGACAGTCAACAGGACCCAGACTCAACGATCAAACAAAATAAATAAGTAATAAAATAATCTTTAATAATACTAGTGACTGGGCAATAAAGTGTCTGCCTTGCAAGTATTAACACTCAATTTCAGTTTCTAGTACCTATGTAGGGTAGCTTACTCCAGTTCCAGAGGACCTGATGCCTCTGGCTGTTCTCCCATATACAACATAGCCACACACATATACTTACTTTAAAAAATAATCTTTACCGGGTGGTGGTAGTGCTCACCTTTAATCCCAGCACTCAGGATGTAGAGGCAGGAAGATCTCTGTGAGGTCAAGGTGAGCTTGGTCTACAGAGCAAGTTCCAGAACAGTCGGGGCTACACAGACAAACCCTGTCTCAAAAAACCCAAAACAAACAGAAAACAAAGTTTTAACAATTTCAGAAAGCTATTTTATAAAGAAAGAACTAGTTTTCATGTCTCTAGTAATTTAATGCCATGAAGTACGATTGGCAAGTTGATCAAAAAGCTTCTTTCATATATGCATATACATTGGAAATTCTTTATCAGTGAAATAGACCAAAACAGATACAGACAAAGCAATAAAGTTCAATTAAATTCTTCCAGTTGACAGTCATCACGTGCAGATTTTCCTAAAACAGCTTAGGGTGTACCTCTCAAGAACCCTTTGCAGTTAGCATACTTTGCTTCTATTAATGGACCTATACCATACACACTACATCATGTTGTGCCTTTCATTCAATATATATTAAGTTGCAACTCTTCGCCTTTAGAAACTAAGGCTATCTTACAGTAGAAGAGCTTCTTTCTATCTTTATTACATTTCCTCAAGCAGTCGAAGTAACTCACATATTCTCCAGTTTTATCCGTGCTGATTTACTTTATCAATAAGTCAATATTCTTTTTTTCCGAGACAGGGTTTCTCTGTAGCTTTGAAGCCCATCCTGGAATTAGCTCTTGTAGACCAGGCTGGCCTCAAACTCACAGAGGTCCGCCTGCCTCTGTCTCGAGTGCTGGGATTAAAGGTGTGCACCACCATTGCCCGGTCCGTCAATATTCTCTAAATGCTCTTTTTCCCCCCATGTAATCCCATTCTAATTCTGTACTCTATGATTTTCTTCAACACTGTAAAACTTAACATTTTAGAGTGCTCAAAGCCCTTTATCGCAGGCCGAAAATGGATTTTTCTTTGAGGAAATACATAATTATGGCTATTCTATCTCATCATTTTTCTGTTTATCTCTCCTACTCCCTGTATTTCTGATAAGCAGATGGATATAATTCCTCTCTGAATAAAGAGGAGCACAATGCTTCCTTTTGTCCCTCCCACTATAACCAGCTATGTTGTCACAGAGTCCCCATGTGTCTAGTAATTTGACACCTACCCAACCTAATTTTTCTAATGGTTTTTGCTTGTTTGTTTTTGAGACAGGGTCTCACTCCATAGCCCAGGCTGGCCTCAAACTCAGCCTTGTTTCAGCTTTCTGTGAGCCATTGCCTAGCCTTAAAAAAAAAAAGTACTTTATTTTTAGTTATGTGTAGGGTATGGGCATGAGAACAGGTATCTACAGAGTCCAGCCCAGATCTGCTGGAGCTAGTTGGGATGTGGAATAAGCCAAACAACATGGCTGTTAACCCAATATTTGGATCGTCTTGCAAAAGTAGCAAAGTAGCAAGTGCTCCTAACTGCTGGGCTACCACTCCAGCCACTTATAATGCCTTAACAACAAAAGGCAGAGTCTTACTATGTACACTGACTGGACTAAATTCTGCAATGAAGAATGGGCCAGTCTTGAACTCACAGAAATTGATCTGGCTCAATATTTTTTTAGGTGATGCTCAGAGCCCTGAACTTAGTAAATTTCTTGTTACACATAACGGATAGAATACAGGGTTAACCTATTTTCTTCTCTTAAATGAAACTACCACTTTCTGAGCTCTAAATCTGCTGTTTTCTGACACTGGCTTAAGTATTTTCTTTTTACTTTTGAAAGGGGCCCTATTGTCTTGCCAGGCCCGAAACGCCTAGGCTCAACTGGTCCCTTTACCTCTATCTCTTGAGTAGCTGTTATTACAGAGAAATAATAATCATGTCCAGCACTAGAGGCTGCATTCTGACATCTCTTGTTAGAAGTAAACAAGAGACAGTGTAGACGAAGTTCTGAAAGAAGAATCCAAACACTGTCAGTCTAATTAGTCATTTCATGGGCCACTAGAATCCTCATGTTCCAACGTGTGCCACCATGTTTTAGCCAGTGTTGATAGCTATACTTCCTAGTGATCCTTGATAAATAGAAAGAAGCTCTGCATTTTTCACATGGTTGAAGACCTTTGGATACCAACCCTTAACTCATTCACCTGCCTTTCTGCTGCTGCAAATTTATTTTTTCTGCATTCTCACCTAGTATACTACTGGACCATTATTTCCCTCATTCTCTGTACTTAAGCCAGGCGTGGCAGCTGGTATACACTTGTAAACAATCCTAGTACCTGGGAGGCCCAAGCAGGAAGATTTCTAATTTGAGGTCAGTCTGGGCTCTCCAGCACAAGACTCTGCCTAAAAACCAAACCAAATCATTTTTTTGTATTTAGCTACTTTAAATACTTGTTTAAGTGAATCAAGACCTGTGACCTTGCTTTTGTCTGCGAGGTCCCTGGCCAGCAAGGGGCACTGATCCTGTACCAGAAGATCCATCGGAGGGAACCTGCATCTGGCAATGGATGGGGATAGAGACAGAGTCCCACAGTGGAGCACTGGACTGAGCTCCCAAGGTCCAAATGAGGAGCAGAACGAGGGAGAACATGAGCAAGGAAGTAAGAAGTAAGGACCGCGAGGGGTGAGCCCACCCACTGAGACGGTGGGGCTGATCTA
>LOJH01004949.1:0-20607 GCA_001685095.1 Ellobius talpinus
TATATATATATATATATATATATATATATATATATATATATATATATATGCCTGCATGGCTACCAATTCAGGGTATCTTCTTAGTGTGTGTTCTAGGTACTATCCTGGTGCTGTGATAAAAGACCTTAACAAAGGCAACTTAGAGAGGAAAGGGTTAATTTTGGGTCCTTCTGGACAGAGTCCATCATGACAGAGATGACATAACAGCGGGATCAGGAAGCTGACTGATCAAGTTTTTATTCCCATACAAGAAGCAGAGAGACACAGCAGGAAGTAGGGCAAGGCTCTATACCTGCTATGCCCTGCCCTACCCAGTGATGTACTTCCTTAAACAAGGCTCTAGTTCCTGAAGGTTTTATAACTCCTTCCAAACAGAGCCACCAAGTGGGGATCCAGTGTTCAAATACATGAGCCTATGGGGGGCATTCCTCACTCAAAGCACCACAGTAGATTCACAGTCTGCCCTAATATTAAAAGGCAGTAGTACTTAACCTTTGACTTGATAAATATGATTCAATTGAGTTACCCTGCAGTTCTTCTAGAACTTAAAAAGTAAAATGCCAATATAAATATGTGGTAATTATCACCAGAACTGTTCATTTTTAACTATTAAATTTAAACAAAGAGCAATGGCTGTTTGTTCATGCAAAACAAACAGTGCCTGCTTAAGATCTTTTTGATTAATCTGCTTCCCTGTGTGCACATTGATGAGAAAATAATGCCTCGGGCTCAGCACATACATCCACAAAATAAAAAGCATTGCTGTTCTAGGCTGCTCATCAGCCTTTCCCGAAAGAAGACCATCAACAGTAACTAAGGCAGGATCAACTGGAGGGAAGGGAATCGGGCTTTGAGGCCCAGGCCAACACATTGAAGGCTTGGCAGATGCAGCCCAGTTCAACAACAAACGCTGGGAACAAAAGGGGGCCTTATTGCTGGAGACAATGGCTGAATGATAGACGGAGAGGAATTTACAGGGAAGGTAACAGCTGCCAGTTCACACTAGAAACTCCATCTGAAACAGAATAGCAAGAGGAAAATGGTTTCAACCACAACCAGTTGGGAACTAGACACATCTATCTGGCGCTGTGCTCTGTCACAGAGGTCATCTACCAAAACTTTGACGAAGAGGAGAGGCAGATGCATCCAGATAGAGGCTGTTTTAGATACCCTCTCTTCTTCATCTTGTCCTATAAACATGTTTACTTGAAATAAGGACCTGTAGAACATTTCAAAATGTGAAAATTGCTTGCATTTCTTATTGAAACCAGCATAGGGATGGAATTGAGTGTTCAGGACATGATGTAAAGAAGAATGCCTTCCCAGATTGCTGTGGGAAACCACAGGGAGGGTTTTAGGTAGGCTCAGGATGTGATGGGAGTGTCTATTAGATCTGGGGTGTAAAGATCCAGGACTGAAAACTTTTTGATGTATCTGGGCACTGGGTAGTCGTATACATTGCTAGTGTTAGCAGATCAAGGAAGGGCAGGAGTAGGGCTGGTGGGGAAAAGATGATAGGAGAAACAGAGATGCTGGTAGGAAATATTGGCTGTGGTCCCATAGGGAACCAACATCCTGAGCATTGTGTACAATGAGACACTGGGGATATTTGGTCTTGGTGTGGGAAAGTTTGCTTCGGAAGAAAAATCCCAAAGACCTAGTTAGCACAGCTCTGGGTGGAGTTATGTATGGTGCTCTCCTGAATGGACTCACTCAGAAACTTCATCTCAGGTTTGCATATCTCACCCTTGTTTTAGGTCACTTTCTGTTGCTGTGATAAACATTACCTAGTGATGTGGGATTCCCCTATGTATGTTGTGAATACCACTGGTTAATAAAGAAGCTGCTTTGGGCCTATTACAGAGCAGAATAGGGCAAGGTGGGAATTCCAAGCAGACAGAGGAGGAAAGAAGGAAGAGTCAGGGAGATGCCATGTAGCCGCCAGAGGAGAAAGATGCCTGTGAGCCTGTACCGGTAAACCAGGAGCCTTGTGGTAAATTATAAAATAATAGAAAAGGGTTAATTTAAGATATAATAGCTACCTAGAAATATGCATAAGCTAATAGGCCAAGCAGTGTTTTAATTAATACAATTTCTGTGCGAATATTTAGGATCTGGGCAACTGGGAAATGAATGAGCAGCCTCTGCCAACAACCTGGGGAATAAAGAGCTTACAAGTTCCAGTCCTAATTTGAGGGTAGTTGGGGCAGAAACTCAAGCAGGTACTGAAGCCGAAACCACAGAGGAGCACTGTTTACAGTCTCATTCTCTGGATCAATCTCAAAGGCTTATGTGTAATTTCTTACACAACCAGGCCCATCTACCTAGAGATGGTGCTGTTCACAGGGAGAAGCGCCCTCTCATGTCAATCATCAGTCAAGTCAATCTCTCATAGTCATGACCACAATTTGATTGAGGCAATTCATCAAGTAAGGTTCCTTTCTCCAAGGTGACACTAAGTTGTGTCGAGGTGACAATGAAACTATCTAGCACAGCTCTCTTCTGGAACCCTGAAATAAGAAAGTTAGCATGTTGATTCATTATCTTCTCATTCAATTTTGAGACAGAACAGAGTAACCAGGAAGCCATTGATAGCTCTGGAAAGAGGGCTAAAATGGAAAAGGAATTGATATTAATATGGACAGAGCCTAATTCTTAAAGGGAGAAGAATGAATGAATGAATGAATGAATGAATGAATGAATGAATAGGCAATAACATTGCAGAACAAATCAAGACAGTATATGACCATGATCATTATCTGGCAGTAAGTGAACAAAAAGAAGGGCTTTGTAGAGTAGTTATTCATATAGCAAATAAACATCAAACCAGGCTTGGCGGTGCATGCCTATACTCCTAGACCTGGAAGGAAAAGGCAAGAGACTTCAAAGAAACATGGGCTATACAGAAAGTTCCATGCTAACATAGCAAGACTTTAAGAAAAAAATATAAAATGAACAAAGCCAAAGCAAAGAAAGACAAATGCTGAGAAAGTGCTTTAGCAAAAGAGCTATTCTAGGTGCTGAGTCAGATATGAGCTTCAAGAAGTTCCCTGAATGGTAGAGAAACACATGAGTTAAGAAAAAAATGTAACACTTAATGTGCACCATCAGATGCAAATACAAACCTGCATGAGTCCACAGGAGGACACCTGTTTAGACTTGGGAGTTAAACATGGTTTCCCAGAGGAAGGAAGGCATGCCAAATGGAATGACATTATATAGAAAAGAGCAGACATTATGGTCAAGAAGGCCCGGATCAGCAAATCCATTTAAAACCAACATTCTTGCATTTCTTTTCAAAGAACTTCAGAGAAATGTATACAGAGATCCCAAAGTAGTTGAAATGAATCGATGAGGACAGACCTTGGGGAATATGCCTGCCAAACTGCCTGGAGCAAATGTATCTCCAAGGTGCTTTTTTGTTCCTTCTGTCCTGTCCTTCATCTGATGTCCACTCCTGAATAGACCACTTAGCTCAAGTCCCAGTAGACTGAGGCTTCAGTGGAAGTCCCTGCGATGAAGAATCACTGGAGCGGGGAGGGGCAGTGTCAGCAAATGGACTCACCGTCAGCCTCCATCTACAACTATAGAAAAAGCTCCATCCATTTCATAGTGATTAACAATGTGTTTTAAAAATCAACAAATGTAAGAACATTTCTATATTTGGCAGATGAGTTTGGAGAGAAAGAATGAGGCGAAGAGGAGCCTTGACTTCTTCGGAAGTTCTGAGTGCTATAGGAACAAAATTTTAACAGATGAAAGAAAAGAGAAATGAGTGCTTTTATGAAGAGAACCCTATGCCTAAAGTACCAGTCATTAGCAATCCCAGCAAGTGGAGGGATTTCAGCTTTACTGGTCACCAGAATGTACAGAATCATGTGGATGATGAAGACAGAAATGCTAAGCACATATGCAATACTCTATAGAGATGGATAGACTATGGTATGAATGAAACTAGCAGTATAGTCTTAGGTTTATTGTGGAGTTATCATCTCCCCATATAAAATGACCATGGAAGCCCCTCTTGTAGGCCGCATGCTCCACTCCTGATTCTTATTCAGTCCAGAACTGATTAATTGATAGCATGGCAATGGGTGACTAATGACATGCTCACTACAAATTGGCATATGCTGGAGTGATGAGGAGGAAGGAATTGTGTTAGTATGAAAGCTGCCCTATAGTCAGAAGACCAAAGTTTCAGGTCCTTTGGGGTGAGACTATAGGGTAAAGGCTAGGGAAAGCACACACCTAAAGGGGGCGAACAGAAATGAATGTGCTTTATTCAGAGCCATGGAGAAGCAAGAATGGATTTTTTGTGAGCAATTTGCATAAGTCCAAAGTTATACATAATGATTCTCTACCTGGACCAAATAAGACATTGTGCCAGGATTTTGAGGAGGGATGCTACAGTGCTTATCAGTTGCTCCTTACCAAATTGCCCAGCTTCTAGGAAGTTAGAACAGCAATATATACCTGTTTGTGTTTGTTCGGAATCTGGAAATAGCTTAATTGGGTCTTCTGCTTCAGCCCTCTCCCTGGCTCAGACGGTGACAGCTGGATTGCAAACAGTCTCCAGGATCATCTAGTGAGCCCTGTTCACTCATGTGAGGTGTAGGTGTGAGCAAGTCAGTACTTAGGGAATGAAAGCAGATTTGGCCCTGCCCCTTGCTGCTTACTACATAGAATGAGCTAGCCAGGGCAATACTGGAGAGTTCACCCTGGTGATGAAGATGAGGGAAAGCTGGCAGGCTGACTAATCCACCAACCACCCAGACCCAGACCCAGGGCTATGAGTTGGCCCACCACAACATCCACCCCATCTGTGATCTACTGGAGCATGTGAAGGGGCCAGTCCTACAGAACTAGAGCTGCAGCATCTCCATGACACAGGACAATAACAGAATAACCAAGTCCTAGTGAAGGCCCAGTACCAATAGCATAGTAGAAATCAGAGGTCTCGAACCAGACAAATGAGTCACTGCAACGAACATTTGCGAGTAAAGTTGTATGAACTAAAGGGTCTACTGTTTCACATTACAGTTTCCACAGCGAGGTTTTTCTTTCTTTTAAATTTTATTTCATTTTATCTGAGGTTGCAAGAGCAGAGGTCAGATATGAAGGGATGGGGAGATGAATGGAATTGAGATGCGTGATGTAGAACTCACAAAGAATCAATAAAAAGTTAAATTAGAAAAAGAAAGAAAGAAAGTAGGCTGAGCAAGCCATGGAAAGCAAACCAGCCAGCAGCACCCAACCATGGCCTCTTCAGCAGCTCCTGCCTCCAGATTCCTGCCCTGCCTGTGTTCCTGTACTGACTTCCTTTGGTGATAACAGCAATGTGGAAGTGTAAACTGAATACCCCCTTCAAAAAAATCCACAAAAATAATGAACCCTATTACAGAGCCCTAAGTCTGGGGAAGAGAAGCAGAGTTGAAATAGAAAATGGGGAACATGAATGGTTGGAAGAGCAGTCCTTCCATCTAGGCACCGGTAAACTGTGGGGGAAAGAGAAGCCTGAAGCAGACAACAAAAGCATCCTGTTAGGATTCCTCCAGAAATATGTGCAAACTTCTGCTGGGTAAAGAATTATAAGATCTGAATTCCACTTTGTTGCTACTTATTTATTAATTAGAATTCTTATGTATCTTAAAAGTCTTTGGGTAGAGGGGTCAGAGCTGGACTCTGGGTGTCCATCACAAAGCTAAAAATGTAGGTTTTTGATAGTTCCAATCCCCTCCCCTCCTATTTAAGAATCACCCCATCTTTCTGCTTGTAGCATACATTAAGCACCAAGAGGGCTGATTGGTTTGATTATGTCACATGGTCACTGCTGGACTAGTATAGCAAATAGCCTTCCCTGCTACTCATGCTTGTATGGCTAAGACTGGAGCTGGTTGTAGTAATTAGTGCCATTCATCAAATATTTCCACCTTCCTTCCAGACATCTGAAGTGAATGTATTTCCCTGTTTCGTTGGAGTGACATAGGATCCTGGCAATTTCTTGACCAAGTAATAGGAGCACAAATAAAGGGTGTCACTAAAAAGAAAACAGGGGCTCCAGAAAGAGCTCAGTGGTTAAGAGCACTGGCTGCTCTTTCAGAGGGCCTGAGTTCAGTTCTCAGAACTCATGTAGCAGCTCACAATTGTCTGAAATGCCAGTGTTAGGGAATCCGATTCTGGCCTCCATGGGCACAAGGCTTGTGCATGGTGAACAGGAATATATGCAGGAAAAACACATAAAATAAAAATAAACTTAAAAAATAGCTTGAGACAGAATGTAAATCAGTGGCCGAACACTTAACTCATGTCTATAACATCCTGAACTTAATTCCTAACACCACACAAAATTGAACTAAAAGCAACTTCATTGAGTTATATATAATTCATGTAACATAAAATGAACCCTTACAAATCATACAATTAAATAATTTTGTACCCTGAGGCTGATATCAATTCCTGAGCATTTTGTTAGCCCCCAAAGAAACACCATGCACAGAAGAAGGTGCTCCCTATTCCTCTCTTCCTGCCTATTACTAAAGTGATTTCTGTTTCTAGGAATTTGCATATTCTGGACAATTTGTATGTTACTGGCATTTGGCTTCTTCCTTCATATAATGTTCCAAGGATTGTGCACGTTTAAAAAAGATTTGTTAAAAACAAGCTCTCACTTTGTGTGCCAGACTGAGCTTGAATGTACTATGTAGCACAGGCTGGCCTGGAATCCTCTATCATCTCCATTCAGTCTGTGGAAGGCTGGGGTTTCAGCCATGTGCTCAGCTGCTTCATGCTTTTCTGTGATGAAATCCTACCCCACTATATGTATATACAACACTGTATTTATCAAGTCATGGACACTGGGGTTGCTTTTGACTTTCAGGCTAGAGGATTTTGTGTAGACATATGTTTTCAATTTCCTTGGTTATACTCATAGGAAGGGGGCTTCTGGGACATGTAATAACTGTTGACTACAGTTCCAGACCCTTTGGGGAGAATTGTCAATGAAGCAATTAAGTGCTTCCCAAAGTACTTATATCATTTACTATTCCATAAGTAACATATAAGGGCTCTAATCTCTCCACTAACACTACTTATCTCCCATCCTTTTAATCTATATATCTTTTGTTTCTTCTCATTCTGATTTTTGTTTATATTTTTCCAGTGACTAATGATGTTAAACAATGTTTTTTATTTTCTTATTGATCTTTTATCTTTGGAGAAGCATCTATTTAAACTCTTCACACATTTTTTTTCCATTGGGTTGCCTTTTTAGTACCAATTTATTACATTGTAAGAAATTTTATATATTCAAGAATCAAATTCTTTCTCAGACATGTGATTTAAAAACGTTTTCTTTTGTTTGGGTTATTTGATGTTCTTTGATGTTCATATATCTTTACTTTTGATGAAGTCTAATTTATTCCTTTTTCTATTGCTTGTTTCGTGTATAATAAATCACTTGTTTAAAAATCAAATGCATTTTCCTATTTTCAAATATTTAAAATAATTTTAGGAAAAATAAATCACTTGTTTATATGATATGCAAGAAACTAGAGGGCATGAGATTTATTTCTATGTTAGGAATTTCACAGCTGCTGGGCCTAGTGGCACATGCCTTTAATCCTAGCACTTGGGAGGCAGAGATAGGCAGATCTTTGTGAGGTTGAGGCTAACCTGGTCTACATAGTGAGTTCCAGAACAGCCTGAGATACATAGTGAGACCCAGTCTTGAAAACAAACAAACACACAAAACAAAAAAAGGAACTTCACAGCCTTAGATTTCCATCTAACTTTGTATTTGTATTTTACATTTGGCTTTTCTATTGGGACCTAGAATCCATTTTAGTTAATTCTTATATACAAAGTGAAATGGTGGTCCCATTTCAGTGCTTCCTGTGTGGAGAGTTAGTTGCCTCAACGAGTGTTGGAGAGACTCTTCCTCATCCGATGTCTCGGTATCCTTTCCGAAATCAACTAGCACAGATGCAGAGGTTTCCTTCTGGCTCTTAGTTCTCTTTCTTTCCTCTATACATTCAGATTTCTGTCAATACTGTATATTGCCCTCCTGTCTCTGTGACTGGTGAAGGATTTGCAGTACTTTATTCTCCTGCTTTGTCATTGGCTGTAGTAAGTGTGGGCTTAAGACAGAGAGTAGTTTGGAGAATAGCTCTTAGCCACAGCACATAAGGTGTGCCATGTAAGTGAGGATCAGACTTCCCTTTGAACTTTTAATGCGTGAACATTTTTTTTGAGTACTGGCCTGGCCTGTCAAATACAGCTTTGAAACTGACAAATTTGCAGAGGGTAGAAAGAACATCCACACACACAAAAAAAAGCCAGATGAAGGGAAATCAGA
Source organism: Ellobius talpinus (assembly GCA_001685095.1). NCBI lineage: Eukaryota > Metazoa > Chordata > Mammalia > Rodentia > Cricetidae > Ellobius > Ellobius talpinus. Next base: position 8,354 of record LOJH01004949.1, read on the forward strand.
AGCATGCTGGACAAGCAAACCTATCATTATAATTTTGAGCCCTTAGGGCTTCAAGCTGGCTTCTATCCTGTTTCATATTTCCTGAGACAGCCTGAGAAACTTTCCATTACCTGACAGTGCCAATCAAGATGATTTAATACTGCATCTTGGATAGTGAGGTATTAGTGATTCATTGTATGTGTGGTGACTCTACCTTCAGAATCCTCCATCTCAATTAAGGACATAGAAAGCATACAAGTGCAACATATAAGCTACTACATTATAACTGGTGCTAGATAGATTCAAAGGGGAAAGCAGTGGGCACAAATTCGGGCATTTAATTATGTCTCATGAAAAAGAAATAAGGATTTAGATAATCAAAGAAGGAAAAGAAGTATTGGGAAATGTGAACAGACAGGTAGGCAAAGGAGTCCAATTGTGCTTGGGAGACATTGAATGGGTAGACCAGCATATAAGAAGACCTCTTGAGGAATGATCTCAAGAGTTTTTGGGCTACATCAAGAAAGTCTGTAAATAATCATTTGTTTTATTTTCTATAGGCAGAGGAGAAATATTGAGAACTTTTGCTTTTGTGAAAGTAGCCTGATATCAGTCTAGGCATTCAAAGCAGCACAGGTAATTCTACTTTCTCACTTCCAAAATGACTACCAAGGCTAATGCATTTTATCTGCCTCAGCTTATCCATAGACACTGGAAAGAGGCAACAATGACAGTTATCTCTGTGTATGCAGTTTCCACATTTGTGTATTTAGTCAACCTAAGATCAGAAATAGTAAAATAAATATATAAATAAATAAGATGGCCTGAGCTTGCTTCTCAGCAGGTCTTCTCTGCTCCAGGCAAACTACTCTATTTATTTCTTATCTCTCAAGCACATTAGTGTTTCTTTGCCTATCTCCCTGTTCACATTTACATGCAGATCATCTTTTATTTGTATGTATGTATGTATGTATGTATGTATGTATGTATGTGTTCTTATGTGTGTGCGCGAACACACGCGCTGTGTGTGTGTGCATGTGCACACACACACACATACTGCATGAATGTTTATGCGTATGTGTATGTGAGTGCCTGAGGAAACCAGAGGTTGGTATCTTCCTAAATTACATCTCTGTCTTACTTGAGGACTTGCCAATTGGCAAGACTGACCGCCGGTGAATTCCAGGGACTCGCCTGTTTCTGCTTATATGCATAGAGAGATTACAGACTGAGCCTCTGTACTTGGCATTTTACATAGGTGCTGGGGATGTGAACTAAGGTCCCCATGCTTGGGCAGCAAACATTTGAGCAATCCTCTAGCCACAGACTTTTAATCTTGCCGATAGTCCCCGAACACCCCAACACTGCAAAGTTGTAACCTACATCACATGTACATTGTGTATGGTACTGTAAGTAATGTAAAAATGATAAAGGACATGGGAAGATGTGACTAACTTCTGTGTAAACACAGCACCATTTCATAGAGAGGATTCTAGCATCCCTAGGTCAGGTGAATTTTTAGGGAGGCATGGACTCAATCCCCATCTCTAGATACCAGAGGCAGACCCTACTTCACCGCCATTCCCTCAACTAGAAGCGAACTGGCTGAATCGTGCAGTTTTCTATATCTAGGAGCATAGTTGCCTACGCACTCAAGGATGTAGTTGTATCAAAATGGTCAGAAAACATACTGCACGTGGGATTTAGCTTTTGGCTTCAACGGAGCCTTACAGATTCCAGAGACAAATGGTAGAAATTAACAGCGAAGGAAATTGGAGACTCAACCATCTGAATGTGGCAATCAGGAGCCGTTTTGAGTGAGAGTTAGCAAACATTTTCCCAACTGTCAATTCTCAGGAACACGCAAACAGACTCTGTGTAAGGGAGTGCAGCAGTGAACCCGGGCCTCTGTTAAACCACAGAGGAAGGAAATCAGCTGACTTTAAATTTCTAAAGAGAACTTAAACCACCTGCTAAATTGTAGAATTTAATTTGCAAGATGAATACTTGGCAATGTGACACTTCTTTCATAGCTTCATTTGCTGTTTTAATAAAAATGTTCACAATGCTTTGGTTCCATCTGTTAGAGAAGGGAAAACAGCTAACTGCTCTTCAAACAACAAAAAAATACAGCTTTCTGGAAAACTATATCCAGCACCGCCAAAATGTAAAGCGGTATTTATAAATTTTAAACTTCTGCCTCGCTTCTAAAAAAAATGTTGTACTAATTGTGTTGCCTCTTGGACTCAACATATAAATAATTTATGCAAAAATTTAAAATTTAAATTATTCTCCCGTACTCCAAATGCAAACAAATGCTTCAAAGTTATCATGATCGTGAATCTCACTACAGCAGGCTACAGATTTTCATTATAACAATTTGTAAGCAAATATTTGGTTATTTTTATAAGCCACAAATCTGGCTGAAGGAGAAAATGATGTATAATAAACAAAAACTGTGCAAGTTACAAAGAATGTTTGTTGCTACATTTCTAGATTGGAGATAACAGTAAGCTATGGTAAGGCAGTCTCCCTATGCTAATGACTGCATTTCTATAGGGTGTTTTTGCCCCTCAGCATAGATCAAGATTTTTATAACTTCCAGTAATTCTTTTCCAAGCACTAATTCAAGTATTTAGTGCCATGTGGGTACATAGTAGGCACAGTTTATGAGTTTCTTGATTCAGAGAAATACAGTTGTAATCACTGCAGCATCAGAAACAATGAGAAGAGAGACATAGAAATGGAAACAGAATGTGAATTAGGAAAGATTGGTGAGGCATAGGGGCACATGTGTGATCCCAGAGACTGGGAACCTGAGGCAGAGGGATGGTGAATTCAAGTCCTGCCTGGGATATGCAGAGGAGAAGAAATAGAGGAGGGAGCTTTTCACCTTTCCATCCAACAGTATCATCTCAGACATTAGCATCACCCTGTCTTGCTTAGGGGCTCTAGGAGAACTTGACTGGAGAAGAGCAAAGACTGAGAGTGACCCATTAGGTCAGTGGTTCTCAACCTGTTGGTCATACTGTATATCAGATATTTACATTACAATTCATAACAGTAGTAAAACTACAGCTATGAAGTAGCTACAGAGTAATTTTATGGTTGTGGGTCAGCACAACATGAGGAATTGTGTTAAACGGTCACAGCACTGGGAAGATTGAGAAGCACTGCATTAGAGGGTCTGTAGAAGGTGCTGGATCTTTCCCATGTTTTCTCCCCCTCTCGGGAAACTGTACTTCCCTGAGAACAAGAGATAAAGGAGCCTCCTTCTGTGGTTGAATATTGCATTTGATGCAAGATGTCATGGCATTGTTCAATAGGTCCAGAGAATTAGTCTCTGAACATTGATTTTTAGATATTTGAGTTTAAGGTTAAACCATTCAAAGGCTAAGAAAGTGAAGCTCAACCAGTTCAATGTTTAGCTAGTCAGCTGCTTACCCAATAAACAAAAAATAGGTGTGATTTTTAAAATGATCACTCCAAATTCTACTCATTTAAATATTATAAGAAGGAAATTTTTTAAAAATGAATTATTATGGTTTTTCTTAGGAATTGTACAATGTCTTTTTCTATTCATTGGCTATTTTAAGATGGGGCCAAAGTATCCAAAAGGATATTGTGTTAAGAACAACGTGACCTAGAACATCCCATATACTCAGGAGAAAAGTCTTGACTTAGCAGACCAGATTCAAATCACGGACTAATGGAATCTGCTTGGTTTTATATCTTCATGTTTGAAAATGGGTATAATAAAATTTTCCCTGTTCACAGTAAAAATTAAAAGATAAGTGAAGCCTTAATCAATTATTCTTTATCAATAAAAAATTGAGTCACTTTAATTCCAGCAGCCACACTAGTTAGCCATAGAGGCCGGGTGGTAGCGGTGTACTCCTTTAATCCCAGCACTGGAGAAGAATGTAAGATGGGAGGAGACAGGTCTCACTCTCTGATTCATTCTGAGGACTCAGGAGGCAAGATCGCCATTTCGGTTTGAGGTAGAGTTAAGATCCAGTGGCTGGCGGCCTTGCTTTTCTGATCTTCAGGTTGAACCTCACTCAAAGAAAAAAAAATAAAAAAAATTGAGAATCAGATATTGGGGTAAGAACCTGAAAGATCAGAGATCCAGAGAAACAGTTACCAGTGACTTCCTGTCTCTTCCATTCCTTCCTACAAAAGGGCTGAGATCCTCTCTTAGCCTCGTTTTTCTACTTCCTGTCCCCTATCTGTCTACAGTCTTCCAAATCTCCATTGTTAATTTTGATCAGCTAGTAGCTAGAACCACCCTCTGACTCCAAGCAACTTTATTTGTTAGAACAGAATTAAAATGGATCAAGGACTTCAATATAAATCCAGCCACACCAAGCCTCATAGAAAAGAAAGTGAGAAGTGAGAAGTAACCTTGAACACGTGGGCACAGGAGACCACTTCCTAAATATAACCCCAGTAGCACAGACACAGAGAGCAACATTAACTAAATGGGACCTTCTGAAACTGAGAAGCTTCTGTAAGGCAAAGGACACAGTCAATAAGACAGAATGGCAGCCTACTGAATGGGAAAAGATCTTCACCAATCCCGCAGCAGACAGAATTCTCAACAGAATTTTGCCTCCAAAATTCATGAAGAACTCAAGAAACTAGACATCAAAATACCAAATAATCCAACTCAAAAATGGGGTACAGATCTAAACAAAGAATTCTCAACAGAAGAAACATTACATGTACTCACTCATAAGTGACTTTTAGACGTAAAGCAAAGAAAATCAGCCTACAATTCACAGTCCCAGAGAACCTAGACAATAATGAGGACCCTAAGAGAAACATACCTGGATCTAATCTACATGGGAAGTTGAAAAAGACAAGATCTCTTGAGTAAATTGGGAGCATGGGGACCATAAGAGAGAGTAGAAGGGGAGGAGAGAGGAAGAGAGGATAGCAGAGAAAAATGTATAGCTAAATAAAATCAATTTTAAAAGTTAAAAAACTAACTGGGAGAATAGCAATTACAAAAATAATAATTTCTGAGTATGTTTAGTGACTATAACAGTGATAGGCACTGTCTTCATTCTGAAAAGTCTTCTACCTTCTGCTCAGTCTCTATTTCTCACAAAATCCCCCCCAAAAAAACCAAAAAGAATCTCAAATGGCCAAAAGACATAAGGAAATGTTCAACATCCTTAGTCATCAGGGAAATGCAAATCAAAATGACTGCGAGATACCATTTTACTCCAGTCAGACAGCTAAGATCAAAAACACTTATGATAGCTTATGCTAGAGAGGCTGTGGAGTAAGGGGAACACTCATCCATTGTTGGTGGGAGCACAAACTTTTACAATCACTTTCGAAATCATTATGGCAGTTTCTCAGAAAATTGGGAATCAACCTACCTCAAGACTCAGCAATACCTAACTCCTGGGCATATAACCAAACGATGTTCAATCATACTACAAGGACATTTGCTCAACTATACTCATAGCAGCACTATTTATAATAGCCAGAACCTGGAAACAACCTAGATGCCCTTCAACCAAAGAATGGCTAAAGAAAATGTGGTACATTTACACAATGGAGTACTACTTAGTGGTAAAAAAACAATGACATCATGAAACTTGCATGCAAATGGATGGAACTAAAAAAAATCCGTCCTGAGTGAGGTAACCTAGACCCAGAAAGACAAACATGGTATGTACTCACTTGTACATACCATGATTAAGATATTATTAGACTTAAAGCAAAGGATAATGAGTCTACAGTTCACGACCCCAGAGAAGCTAGGGGTCCTAGAAATTACAAGGAGAAATGAACAAGGAGAACCCTAAGAGAAACTTACATGAATCTCCCTGGGAAGGGGAAATAGACAAGATCTCCTGAGAAAATTGGGAGTGCAGGGGTGCGGGGAGAAGGGAGTGCAGAAGGGGAGGCAGAGGGGAGAAAAAGAGGAGAAAGATAACATGAGGGGACAGGATGGTCGAGTTGGGGGAAGGTCAGAAATTTAGAGCAAGGAAAGAGATATCTTGATTGAGGGAGCCGTTATGGAGATAACAAGAAACCTGGTACTAGGGAAATTCCCAGGAATCCACAAGGATGACCCCAATCAAGACCCTAAGCAATAGTGAAGAGGGTGCCTGAACTAGCCTTCTCCTATAATCAGATCAAAGACTACCTTAATTGTCATCATAGAGCCTTCATCCAGTAACTGACGGAAACAGAGGCAGAGATCCACAGCAAAGTACTGGGCTGAGCTCCCAAAATTCAGTTAAAGAGAAGGGAAGTGAAAACACGAGCAAAGGGGTCAAGACCATGATGGGGACACCCACTGAAACAGCGTACCTGAGCTAATGGGAGCTCACTGACTCTGACCTGACAGTGGGGGAACCAGCATAGGACACAGGCTTTTGTTGAAGAAATTACTGAAGAATTATCTTCACTAACCAACACCCGAGGAAACAACAACAAAGAACCTGCAACAAAAGATAAATACTTTTAACAAACAGAACAAAGACTTCAACAAAGTGATCGGCACGACAGAAAGCAATTTTCCATATTCTCACAATTTAGAAATTAATTATCTAATAAATAGGCGATTATGGTATAGAAATGGTGATTGTTTTATCTATAACATCAGAAATATAATTTCACAAGGCATTCTTTCAGGTTGATAGACAAATAATAGGAGCAAAAAAATCAACTCTAAGAAATATAATTTTTTGATTCATAGTGCAGACAAAGAGCTGTCAAAAATCATAGAGAAAGTATGCTATTACTATCTCTGGTTTCATACAGAACTAGTGGTATCTAAAGAAAAATGATAAATAGGAAAATAAAAATATAGACTTTCTTAAATATCAAAATACCATGCATGCATGAAGCAGATTACTGTGGAAAGACTTGAAAAACTACCTGTCCTCAGATAGAACAATACCACAGACCAAAGGCCAGACACATCTTTCATGTCAATAAATGTAAATGAATTTGACCCACCTAATATAAAGAAAAACTTTTCACATTGGAGACCAAAGGAAACTTCAAACTTTGTTCTGCATTCAGGAGACACATCTAAAACTTTCAGAAGAGTTAAAATTAAAGTAGTTCTTGAGATGTCAATATCAGATACAGTGGAATTCAGGATGAAAAGCGCTTTACAATAAAGGTCTTTTATAATGCCAAAGGGGACAATTGGTAGTGAAGATATAAAAGTCATGAAAATCTATGCTCCAATCAAAAGCAGTAACACTCATGAAGCTGAAAGGGTAGAAATTACAAGGGGGAAATGAACAAAAACACATGAGTATAAGAGATTAAGGTCTTAAAAAACCTGGAAAACTTCATTTTTTAAAAGTGACAGCTAATTTCTATTTTTTTTATTGTGTGCGACACCATTTTTTGAAAATCTGGTTAAATTCAGCTAAATGACAAATGCATTTTATTAATTTGCACTTTTGAAATGAAAACATACAATCCCCACCACTTACATATTTCAGGAATATAATACCTCTCTTAGTTTGCTTTCTTTTATTGTGATAAAACACTGACCAAAGCAAGTTTGGGGAGGAAAAGGCTTATTTGGGTTTCCCTCATGAAGGAAAACCAGGGCAGGAATTCAAGGCAAGAACCTGGAGTTGAGAACTGCAGCTGACATGAAGAAGATGCTGTTATTGGCTTGCACCTCAGGTTCATGTCCAGCTATCTGTCTTATACCCCCTGGGACTAAATGCCCAGGAGTAGCACTGCCCACAGTTGGCTGGACCCTCCTACATAAATCATTAATCCAGAAAATGCTCAAATAGACTTGCCTTCAGTCAATCTGAGGTTGCCTCTTCCCAGATGACTCTACTTTTGTCATGTTGGCAAATAAAACAGTGACAGCAACAAAAGCATAACTAGCCCAATATCAAAAACTATAGCTAACTTGCAGTACAGCAGGGTTGTTGAAACTAATTTCTTTTACCTGTTATAATTAGATATCATTTAGCCAACATTTCCCCTTACCAATAAATGCAAATCTTTGTCATCTATCATTGAATTTGGGCATTGGAGCTAGGTCAATCAATAAAGAGCATGCTGTAAAAGCTCAGACATACATGTGCAGTCATAAGCACATACATATACAAATGTACATATATATATATACAGACAGACAGAAATAAAATTTTATGTGTGTTGAACATTGATTCTGAATAACTTAAAAATGCTTTAAAATATCTTTGGAAGGACTCATGAAAATTCATATATTTTCATCACAGAGTAATCCTCAATGGATGTATTTTATCACAAACTACTTTAATATCACAATCAAGAAAAATCAGAAATAAACCAGAAAGCCAAAGGTCACTTCATGTGGTAATATAAAAGTTTTATTATGTATAATTAATGCATGCAGATAAGAAACATTTTATAGAGCTCTTTGTTTCAGACACACTCCCCCAAAAGGCTGTAATATGAAATTACACAATTTATAAATAAGTAAATAAAATGAGGTTTTCCTCATTCAGAAGTGTATAATAATTAATAAAAGCAAGACTAAAGAACAGAAAAATGGAGAGGATAAATTTGAAATCTGTATCTTTACAGGAAAAAAGTAGCTGTTTTAATAAGGGAAAAGCAAGGGGACTATAACTATATAAATTAGTAAATGACAGTGTGAGAGTAATCCCAGAAGGAAGTCATTCAAAGAATTCTAAAAGTACACAATTCTATGCAAATAAATGGAAAAATCTGGATAACGTGAATAGATAACGATAAAAAAACAGGCTGTGAAAATGTAGCAATTTCTAAGAACTATCAATTGTCAGTGATCTTTTCAAAAAGTTTACCAGCCACAGACAACTTTACAAAAATTTCTGTGAAACATTTCAGAAAAAAAATGACTTGTGTGCCACTGGACTGTTCCAAGGATGGGCACAGTTTAAGTTGTAAACCTGTGCTTCTCATACTGGCAAGGTCGAAACAGAGAATTAAGCACAAATGAAGAACTCATATTGAACACTTAGCAAATGAGAGAGATTTGTGCTGATTCTGGTGATTTGAAAGAAAATAGTCCCCAAAGGGAGTAGCACTATTAAGAGGTATGGCCTTGTGGAGTAGGTGTGGTATTGTTGGAGAAAGTGTGTCATTGTGGAGGTGGGCTTTGAGGTCTCATATGCTCAAGAAACCACCCAGGATCTCAGCTCACTTCCTGTTGCCTACAAGATGTAGGACCCTCAGCTACTTCTCCAGCACCATGTCTGACTACATGCTACCACGTCCCACCATGATGATAGTGGACTGAAGCTTTGAAATGTAAGAGAGCCACCCCAATTAAATACTTTCCTCTATAAGAGTTGCCATGGTCATGGTGTCTCTTCACAGCAATAGAATCTGTCACTAAGACAGTATTTAAGACAGTTTTTTAATCCATTAATTTCTTAATTTGTCTTAATTAAAATACTAGAAATTCATTTTACCTAGAACACTTGTCTCTATATTTCACATAGAAGGTATAAATATCAGTAACAACAAAAGCCAAAATAATCAAACATGCTCCTTTTCATATAATTTGATTTTTTATGTAATATATTTTTATTATTTCCCCTTTCTTAACTCCTTCCAGAACACCCTTACCCTCTTGCCCACTCAACTTCATGTTCCTTCTCTCACTCTCAAATAAAAATAAAACAAACAAACAAAAGAAAAATCAAAAAACGAAAATCAAAAACACACAAAAAGCAGTGCTGTGGGGGCTCCTTCAGCCAACAGCCTTGAAGATACCAGCCCACTTGGGCATGGTTTCTTATACTATAATTGCCAAGGTGAAGCACACGCTTAGTCTCTTGCTTCTTGCTGCTGGATTCAGTTCCTGTTCCCTGTTCATGCAGAGGACTGTGGTCTAGGACTTTGATCTGTAAGTCTACCCCTAAATAAATAACCCTTTATTATACATAATTTTGAGCTAGTGTGGAAGCATTTTGTAACTTCCATCATCAAAGCAGTAAGACACAACAAATATCAAAACGAAATAAGCCCCTCACCACCACCAAATTGGGCTCTGTGAGGAAACAGAGGAAGAAATATTGTAAGAGCTATAGATGGCTGATGATTCCAAGGAAGTAGTGTCTTCCAGAAACAGCAGGCCTGGTGCAGAAATGAACTCAGAGGCTATGACAGCACACAGAAGACCTGCACAGGTTAAAAGCAGATAGAGTCCCAGAACTGAGAGGTGGACACAGGATACAGTGCCAAACCAAAACGCTATCTGCATTTGATACCTGCAAATCAATTTACTCCAGTGGAATGTCAGTGGGTATATCAACTACACTTCAGAGAAGGCCCCATGCCCAGGAAAACATGGCCAAAACATGAAGGTTCTTTTTTTGATTATTTGTTTTTTCAAGACAGGGTTTCTTTATGTAGTGATGGTTGTCCAGGAACTCACTCTGTAGAGCAGGATGACCTTGAACTCACAGAGATCGACTTGCCTCTGCCTCCTGAGTGCTGGAATTAAACACCTACACCATCACTACCCAACAAAGATGCTTAATGCAAGAAAAAAGAGTAAGATAGCTGTAACAGTGCCAGATGTTAACATATTACGAATATATCTCTGTAAAATTAGGTATTCCAAATCAAAATACCATAAACAGAGCCAAATACATAAGAACTTTTTCTTATAGAAACAACACCTCTAATCAATCTCATAACTGATCTACCATCAGCCGCCACCTCTTAGCATTTTCAAGCTCAAGACCAAGCTTCCAACACATGGATTCTAGGGAGACAAATCATTACCAGACCATAGCACCTTGCTCTTTGTATTACTTTCTCTAATTCTGGCAGAGCTCTCAGGGGTAGATAATGTCATCACTTTTTACAGATGAAGAAATTGAGCCTAGCTTTAGACAACATATAAATGTGAGGGCCCGTCAGTCTGACTTAACTAACACATGCCATCTGAACTCAAAGCCAGTCTTCTCCCATAAATATAGCTTCGAGTTCACATAGCTGGTCAAGTAATGCACATTCAATAATTGGTGTTGAGACAATTAAAGTATTCTTTGGAGGAGACTATAATTGGATCCTTATTTCTTACCTGACAGTGAATGAAGTTCCAGAGTGATTAAATGTATTAAATGCTTTTCAGAGAACAGACTGATGTTCAAATAATCACACAAGAAGGGATTTATTTCTAAGCCTAACATTTAAGAGCACAATATAATAAATTAACCAAAATTATTTAACATTTAAGTCTACTTCTACCCAGTAATTAAGCAAATAAACAAATATCAAGTAAGCACACCGTAAAGCCCACCACATTTAAAATACCAATTACAAGGTAGAAAAAACTGCAACAATTTGAAAGACAAAGATAATACATAAAAGAGGCCTTCAAGAACATAAATAAAGACCATCCTTTTCTAGCCTTCAGAGCTTTTTCAGACCAGCTCCGTGAGACAATATTAAGGTCAGTGGTGATGTTCTCGAAAGATAGTGTAAAGAGCTACTGTGAAACTCATGGAGGTCTGTGGATTGACAGGCTATTAAAAGTATTCAGAAACCCCCCAGGAATATGATTTCTTTTTTAAACAGCCATCCAACAATGTTTATCTAGTCCTTTTCTGGACTAGTTTCTAGGAGCACAATGGTAATGGAGCATCCGTTCCAACTGTAGTAAGCTATGACTTAAGGAGAGTAAGACAATGAGGCAGAGAAGCTAAAGGGAAGGCTCAATTAAAAGTCAGACCTGAGCGGGCTGACTAATAAACAATGATTAGCCAGAAAGATTCCTCTGGGGGAAGGAAATTCTAAGAGAATTCTCAAAGACAAGAAGCCAGTTAAGGCTGTGACAGGAAGAAAACTGTACAGAGATCGGAAGGTAGACGATGCCTTGGCAAGGAATGGTGACAGCCAAGTGATGGCGTCATCTTGGACTGAGCTGGCAATGGTAGAGACAGAGGAAGGAGAATAGACTGTATTTTGGAGGTGGGTTTACAATTTGCTCATTTGGATGATGTGGGATGAGAGGAATCAGTGATAATGTTAATATATTTGATGATACTAACCTGATCTTAGTTGATGATGTTACTGTTAACTCAGAAGGCAAAAGTTGGGAGGAAAGCAGATAATTTTGGATGGAAAATAAATGAATAGAGCTGAGATTTATGAATTACCTGCCATGATAGGCTTGAGATTCCAAAGACATCTAATGAGAGATGCCAAATAGCCAGATATGAGTGAATGGATTAGTTTGTTTGTTTGTTTTAGATTTGATTGACATTTAATGCAATCAAATTATTCTC
>LOJH01004949.1:24150-35175 GCA_001685095.1 Ellobius talpinus
GTTGTGGCTTACCGGGAAAGATTCAGCATGTCTGACCTGGCATCTCCATGGTGGCTCTCTCTCTATGTTTTCTTCCTCCCAGAATTCAGTTCTGTCCTCTCTGCCTACCTAAGTACTGCCCGATCATCAGGCCCAAAGCAGTTTCTTTATTAACCAATGAAAGCAACACAAATACAGAAGGACCTCCTGCACCAGTAGCAAATGGGTAGGAATGGGGTGTCGAGTCTCTCAAGACTACTTCCTGCTGGTTTGTAGGCATTGAGAAGTTGGGGTGCTTGGTCACATACTGGGGTACCTGGTTACTTCAGTGTCTTCTGGGCTTGTGGAACTGTCTAGCTGGCATCTTGGACTCAACAAGATGCTGTCATGACAGAAGATCATGTTTAGAAAAATTTTGATTCTGGTGATAAAATTTTACATTCTGGTAAAGAGGGAGGAGAGCCCCGAGATGGAAGATGGAGTGGGGCATTCTCCAGGATACCCTAGATGGAGGAGGGAGTTTCCCAGGGGTCCTGAGACCAGGGAAGAGTTATATGATACTTATCTGGAGAGAGTCTGGTCTGTGCAGGTGGGTCCAATTTGGCTGTCTGGAGCTTATGAGAATGTTTAAACTTATAAAAAGAGATAAGTTTTAGACACATTAAGAAGCTCATGGTCATGGTAGTATAGTGTTGGAACACCTTATTAGGATTTTATTGGTAAGTGTTAAGATTATGAACAGTTATATAATGAGGGAGGAGGGAGGGGAAGAAAGGGGAATTATTAATTAGATCATTTAATGTTTTACCTGAAGCAAACATTAAGACACTTGTTTCTTTTAGCATCATGGTATTACCTTAATGTCCAGAGGGCACTGCTGTAGTCAGTGATAAACCTGTTATATTAAAATCTGTCTGGGTTACCTCACTAAAGATGATTCTTTTACTTGTTCCATTCCTTATCCTGAAAATTTCATGATGTCATTGTTTTTAACAGCTGAGTAATACTCCATTGTGTAAATGTACCACATTGTTTTAATCAGTTCTTCCATTGAGGCACATCTAGGTTGTTTACGGTTTCCGGCTATTATAAATAGACTAGCAATAACATGGCTGAGCAAATGTCTTTGTGGTACAATAGAGCATCCTTTGGGTATAGCTAGATCTTGAAGTAGCTCCATTCTAAACTTTCTGAGGAATTTCCATATTGATTTCCATAGTGGCTATACAAGTTTGTGCTCTTACCAGCAGTGGAGGAATGTTCCCTTTATATCCTGTGCTCTCTATCCTGTCCAGCATGAACATGTAGATGGAGGTTTTTGTCCTGTAAACCACCCCAAAATAACTGACATGGAGACTTAATATTAATTGTAAATGCTTGACCAATAGCTCAGGCTTATTACTAGCTAACTCTAAAAGTTAAATTAACCCATATTATTATCTGGACTTTGCTTCATGGCTTGGTACCTTTTCTCAGTATGGCATACTCATCTTGTTTCTCTCTACATCTGCTTGTGACTTCTCTGACTCCACCCCTCTTTCTTCCCAGTCCTCAGTTTGGTTGTCCTGCCTATAATTTCTCCCTGATTACTGGTCAATCAACTTTTTATTAACTATGAGAACAACACATTTTTACAGTGTACAGGATTATCACACAGCAAGGTGTCACTTGTTTTATTAATCTTAGTTATTCTGACCGATGAGATTTAAAATGAGTTGTGGTTTGCACTTCCATGAAGACTAAGAATGCTGAACATTTCTTTAAGGTTTGTCAGTCATTTGACATTCCTCTATCAGGAATTCTCTAGAGTTTTTTTCTGCTGTTGGATAATGCTTTTGTGCCTGTCACTTATATTGGTGCAATAAAATTCTGATTGGCCAGTAGTCAGGCAGGAAGTATAGGCAGGGTTACCAGAATAAGAAAATTCTGGAAGGAAGAAAGGCTCAGTCTGAAGTTACCAGTCAGATGCAAAGGAAGCAAGATGAGGTTGCTGCACTGACAACGGTCCCAAGCCATGTAGTTAAACATAGATAACAATTATGGGTTAATTTAAATTGTAAGAGTTAGTTAATAATAAACCTGAGCTAATAAGTCAACAGTGTATAAATAATGTAAGCCTCTGTGTGCTTTTTGGAGCTGAACGGCTGCAGGACCAGGCGGAACAGAAACTTCCACCTACATTTCCCCAATTTTTAAATTGAATTATTTGGTGTTTGATATCTGGTTTCATGGGTTCTTTATATATTTTGGATATTAGTCCTATATCTGATTTGGAATTGATAAAAAATCTTTCCCCATTTTATGGGCTGCCTTTTTGTTCTATTGACAGTATCCTTTGCCTTCAAGAAGCTTTTTAGATTCATGAGGTCCCATTTATTAATTGTTGATGTTCATGCCTGTGATATTGATGTTCTGTAAAAGTCTTTTCCTGTGCCAAAGAGTTCAAGGCTATTCCCCACTTTCTCTTCTATCAGGTTCAGCATATCTGGTTTTATGTAGAGGTCTTTGATCCACTTGGACTTGAGTTTTGTACTGGGTGATGAATATGGATCTATTTGCATTCTGCTATATGCAGACAACCAATTTGCCCAACACCATTTGTTAAAGATGTTGTCTTTTTTCCAGTGTGTATTTCTGTCTTCTTTATCAAAATGCAGATGTACATATCAGTGTAGATTTATGTGTGTGGCTTTCCATTGATTCCATTGATCAGCTTTGATGTCTGTTTTTTATGGCAATATCATGCTGTTTTTATTACTATAGTTCTATAGTACAGCTTGAGATTATGGATGGTGGGATATCCAACAGTTCTGGATGTTTAGCAATCCTGGGTTTCTGTTTTTCTATATTAATAGGTTTTCTGCCCTCCACTAAAATGTTTCTCCACTGACACAGTAAACCAGATCAAGCTGAACTGAAAGAGTATAACAACAGGTTTATTGAGCAAGCAACTCCCAGGCAGGTTCACTGGTCTCAGGGATCTAGGCCAGAGATGTCAAGCTTATGAGCTAAGGCCGGAAAGTTTTATAGACTTTAGGCAAGGGGTGATGATGTACCTGCACAAGCTGGGTTTATGCTCAAAAATGGTCAAAAACTAAGTGCTTTGCTTAGATGAGGACTTGGGTGGCTGACAACTTTAGGGGAGGAAGCAGTAATAGCAACCAAGAATGCAGAAGTGGGGTTTTGGTGCCTTTCCTTTGTTCAGAAATCAGGGAAACACCCCCTTCACAATAGACTCAAATTATATAAAATACCTTGAGGTTCAGAGACTTTTTGAGTAGTTGGCGTTTGGAGAGAGAGACAAAAATGCGGTTATTGGACCACACAGGGGGTGATCCAGAGGCTATAACATTAGGAAGAACCTGTCCTTCCTATCACCGGGCTGAAGCACTCAGGAGAGAGGATCCTCTACCTCACCTGGGCAGCACAATAGAGCTGACCCTATTCCCAAGGGTATGAGCAAGCTGACCCTAAGGGCATGAGAAGGGCATAGTTGGTACTGTCTCCCTTGTCTGCAATGGAGTGGTGGGGGTGAGGGAAAGATGCCCTCCCCTTCCCCCTTACCACCTCGCGCTGACAAGGGAGCTGACCTTCCTCTTTTCTAGATGCAACACTTGGAAATCAGATCCTGAACCTCATCTGGGCAGCACAGTAGAGTTGACCCTGGAGACAGAGGTGCAGGTGAGCCAGTTCTGAGGGTGTGAGAGGATCATAACTGGTACCACCTTCCTTGTCTGCAGTGAGGTGGGGAGCAAGAAAAAGATTCCCTACCCCTTCCCCTATCGCCTCCAGCTGGTAAGGGAGCTGACTCCTTTAACAATCGCAGCACCATGGAAAGTAGGCCCTGCACCTTGTCTGGGCAGCACAGCAGAGCTATCCTGTTGACAAGGCACAGATGAGCCACCCAGAGAACGTGAGTGTGGGAGATCTGACCCCACCCCTCTTCTGTCATAGGGTGGAACAGGTGGGGAAGAGATGCCCTCCCTCCACCTCTACCCCTCTATGCCTGAGACAGGTGGGAGAGCTGGTCCTGAGGTCACGAAAGCTGGCCCCTCACCAGCTGCAGCGCTTGGGAGATTAGGCTCTGCCCCTCACGTGGGCAGCACAGCAGAGCCGACCCTGTTTGCTGAGGATTGGTGAGCCAGCCCTGAAACTGGAGAGCTGTCCCCACTACTTATCTGTCAAGTGGCGGTGAAGGTGAGGGAAAGATGACCCCCTTACCCCTCTCCCCTCACCACCTGTTGCAGATGAGGGACCTGTCCTTCCCCCTTACCAGCAGCAGCGCTCAGGAAAGTGGACCCTCACCTGGGCAGCACAAAAGAGCTAACGCTGTTGGTAGAGGTGTAGGTGAGCTGACCATGAGGATATGAGAGTAGAACAGCTGGCCACACATCCCTCTTCTGCCATTTTTAGTGAAGGCAAGGAAAAGATGGCCCCCCCTTGACCCTGCCACCTGTGGTGGGTGGGGAAGCTGCCCCCGCCACTAGCTCCAGCACTTGGGAATGTGGACCTTGTACCTCTCCAGCGCAGCACAGCAAAGCTGATCCTATTGGCAAGGATGCGGGTGAACTGGCCCCAAGAACGTTGTGGGATATTTGGATACTGTGCAAAGATATATTTCTGTGATTTGTTTAATAAAGAACTGAACAGCCAATAGCTAGATAGGAGGTATAGGTGGTTCTGGACAGAGAGAGGAAGGAGGAGGAGGAGGAATAGAGGCGTATAGGAGACACAGAGAGGAAACAGGAGGTACAGGATAGAAGAGAGGTAATTCCACGTGCTGGAACAAAAATTAATAAAAATGGGTTAAGTTATAAGAGCTAGGCAGGAACAAACCTAAACTATGGGCTGAGCTTTCATAAGTGATAAGAAGTCTCAGTGTCGTAATTTGGAAGCTGATGGGTAGGACAGAAAAATATTCATATCATGAGAATGTGAGCATGGAGCCACCCCTCATCTGCGATATGATGGTGTGGGTGGGGGAGGGATGCCTTCTCCCTCCTTGCCCCTCGCTGCCTGTGGCAGCTGTGGCCCTGAAATCATGAGAAAGGAACAGCTGTCCCTCCTCCTCACCAGCTGCAGCACTCAGGAGAGTGGCCCCTGCACCTCACCTGGGCAACACAGTAAAGCTGACTTGAAGGTGTAGAATTAACACCGTGGGCACGAAAGCAGGAGAACTGGCCTTGCCCTTTGCTCATTGCTGCAAGGG
Source organism: Ellobius talpinus (assembly GCA_001685095.1). Lineage (NCBI taxonomy): Eukaryota > Metazoa > Chordata > Mammalia > Rodentia > Cricetidae > Ellobius > Ellobius talpinus. The sequence goes on from LOJH01004949.1 coordinate 29,339, forward strand.
GTGAACTAGCCAGGGCAATGCTAGAGAGCTCACAATGGTGGTGAAGATGGTGGGGGCAGGGTTGGAAGGCTGCCAATCCTACAACTACCAGGTCCAGAACCAGGGTTATGAGTTGGCACACTCCATCTATGATCTGCTGGGACATGTGAAGGTGATAGTTCTGTAGACCCAAAGCAGCAGAATCTCCACAACACAGGGCAACAACGAGATGTCCAAGAGGAGTCCCAGTCTATAATGTAGTAGAAACCAGAGGTCTTGAACCAGACCAATGACTCTTTTCAATGAATACTTGCATGGAAAGACACATGGATAAAAGGGTTTGTTGCAGGACTCACTGTGTCGTACTACAGTTTTCATGATACAGTTTCCTTTTTTCTCTTAACTTTTATTTTATTTTGTTTTGGAGAGGATGTTGTAAGGGCAGAGGGTAGATACTAAAGGGATGGGAAATGAATGGGATCGAGATGCATGATGTGAAAGACACACAGAATAAATAAAAAGACAGTTAAAACTAAATAAATAAAACTTCAAAAAAAAGTTGCCACGATCATGGTTGATCATGGTGTCTCTTCACGGTAATGTAACATTGACCAAGACAAGACTCCAATATTTAGAGCAGTCGAGAAGGCAGTCAACCAAGAGCTTTAAGAAGTCAGATCTAATAAAATAGGGGAAACCAAGGAATCTGTAGTTTCATCAAAGTCACAAGAAGCATTTTAAAAATGACTAAGCTGTAAAGTGGAAGAAAAATCCACTGACTGTTGTGGAGGGTCAAGTTAGAGAAGAACCTTGACTATGAACTTAGGCACACTGAAGTTGCTGAAGATCTGAAAGTGGTAGGTTAAGGGGAATAGAGGGAGCAGAGGGCAGCTTTGTTCACAATTTGTCAAGATTATCCACTGAGAAGGTTCCTGAGGACTCATCTCTAGTGCTGGTTCATCTCTTGGAATGATAGTTGTAGCTACTCACTGATGAATTCCATCACTATGTCCAGGGAAATTAATTCTCAGAGCAGAAATCTAAACCAGGAAATTTTGCTCACACCTCAACATACAAAGGCAAAATTTTGGGCAGTAGCTACATAGATCCAAGTTCAAGGCTCAATATTATCTCTGCTCAAATGATACAGACAGTATAAATAAAGAACAGAAAGTATTATGCTTTAACATTCTTGATCTCTTAACACTATCTTTGTAAAAATAGTTTTTGTTCTATTATCTTTAATCTAGAGTCAACTTAATTTGATTTACTGATCATATCATGTGCTTATCTAATTATTATTTTCAGGTATCATCCTTTCATAGATAATAAACTGTGTGTTTAACTGAGTGAAGGGAATTGAACATTGAAGATAATGAGGTGATTATTTTGAGCACAGAAAATACAAGCTAAGTTTAACAGTGTCATATTGGGTTAGTATTTCTATGAATTAACTCTGAAATTTAGTTAGACAATTCCCATCTAATCATTAGCACATTTAACATATTTTAGATAAATTAAGACAAATAACTTTGTCAATTTGTACTAGAAGTTAGGTAAATTTATGTTAGAAGTTAAGAAAGTGAAACAGAAACCATTCTTTCTATGAGTCTATATGAAATTCAACATATATTTTTACCTTAAAACAGAAATAATATTTTACCAATGGTCATTCTGTTGAGTAACATCACCCTTTTCCATTTTTACTTTTTTTTCCAGAAGGACAGATGTGACCTTTTCCATTTTTAGTTTCTAGGGAAATTATATTTAACTAACTACTAGTAAATTGTTCTAAACTGAACAAAGTGTTTGGAACTTGTATCATGCTCACAAAATTTATGCTAAATAAAGTTAAAACTAAGATGTGTGGAATAGATTCTCACAAACGTTTCATAATCCCACTAGTGAGCCCAGGAACCTAATGACAACTGGTGAAAGAAAGGAAGTTATGTAACTATGCAATATTAATTTATTTTGTGAAACCTTGTGATGGAAAAAGAGTTCTGATTCCACATATAGATATTGTACTGGTGTGTGTATTGAAATTATGGAAACTGTGGAGAATCAAGGTGGAGGGTTGATCACTTTTACAGTGTGGTCCTGAATAGGGAAGGTTCACCTGTCTTTTGTAGATGAGAAAGTTACAGCGGAAGAATGAAATAATCAAGTAAATCATTACAACCTTTATTATTGCTTGAGAAAATCCCAATAACTGCCCTTCCTGAAAGGTACAGGTGTGCATGCAGGCAGAAGGGCAGGTATGACTGGATAACCTATATGGAATCTTGTCTTTGGAGAAGACTGAGTCTCCCTCCCTCTCTCAGCAGCCATTGGTTGCCTGTTGCTCTTCAGCTAAGGATAGACCCTTGTGAAATTTATTCCATCCGCGTTGGCATGTCAACTGGTATTATCATTATGCAAATCTTGTTTAGGCAACCATATGGTGAGACTTTGTAGGTGCATCTTCCCTGCCAGTTGTAGTGGCATTTCATTTGTATTTTAATAAATAAAGCTTGCCTGAAGACCAGAAAAGCAAAGCATGATTAATAAAAACTCAGACACAGAAATTGGGATTCAACCTGAAGGTCAGAAAAAGCAAAACAGCCTGCCACTGGCTGTTACCTCTACGTCAGTCCAAAATGGCAATCCTACCTCCAGGAATCTCAGAATGAGACTGAGACTGAGAGATGTCTCCTCCTGTTTATAATCCTCTCTAGTTCTGGGATTAAGAGAGTGCACCACTACCGTCTGGTTTCTATGGCAAGCTAGTATGGTTACTGCAATTAAAAGTGTGTGTGATCGTGGCTACTGGGACTAAAGGTGTGTATTATTGTTGCCTGGTCTGTAAGGCTGGCCAGTGAGACTGTTTTACTTTTCTGATCTTCAGGCAAGCTTTATTTATTAAAATACAAATGAAATAAATACCACTATAGTTAATTATAAAAGACACTACTTTACAGAAGACATTCTGGTTCTCAGGTTCTTAAAACATTTCTATTGCCCTCCCCATTTTAATTATATCTCCTGTTTTGCAATGTTCCTTGAGCCTTAGGTATAAGGGTTGCAAGACAACACAACATTGTTTTTAGGTTTGAGGATAAGAATAAGTGTCACTGAGCTAAGATGAAGATACTTCCTACTGGAGACCCAGGGTAGAATTTGCTCTCTATTCTTCTAGCTTCCATGGGTTGCTCACATTCTTTGGCTTGTGGGAGATTACTCTCACCTCTGCTGCGGAATTACAAAGCTCTGTCAATGCCATTCTTTTATAAGAACCTTTGTAGTAACATCGTGTCTGAGTGGAAAGTCCAGGAGATATTTTCACAGCAAATCCTTGGTTTAGTCACATCTACAAAGTCCTTTTTGCCATAGTTAGAGGCTCTGGATATTTTGGAAAGGCCTTATTTAGCCCACCACAGCATTCACTATTGCTACATCAGATAACTAAGGTAAAACATGAAGTCGAAACAAGCTTTTTCTTCTTTTTTAATGTTCTTTTCATACAGTATAGTTTGATCCTGTTTTCTCCTTCTATAACTCCTCTCAGATCCTACCCACCCTCTACCCATTCAACTTTACCCCTCTCAAAACAAAAACAGCCTCCCCAAATGAAATGAAGCAAGACAAAAATGCCAAAGCAAAACAAACTTTTAAAAAACTCACAAGAAAAAAAACCCCAAACAACAACAACAAACGTGGAGTTCAGCTGTGTTGGGCAATTACTTCTGAGCACAGGGCTGTCCTGGAGTGTCGTTGGTAGGCTCAGGGACACTCCACTGGAGAAAACAGATTCTCTCTTTTCTCAGGGCGGTATCCCACAGCCCACTTTCCCTTCTCAGTGCCCGATCCTATCTGGCTTCTTGAATCTGTGCATGTCTTGTGCATGTTGCTACAGTCTCTATGAGTTCCTGTGTACATTTGTCCTGCTGTGTCTGGAAGACACTGCTTCCCTGAAGTCATCAACCACCTCTGGCTCTCAAAATCTTTCTTTCTTCTCTTCCACATAGATCACTGAGCCTTGGGGAGCAGGGAGGATGCTTGATGAAGACATCCCATGAAGGAATGAGTGCTCTAAGATCTCTCACTTCTGCACATTGTCCTCTTGTGGGTCTGAAGCCAGCTTTTAAAGTGTTAATTAAACATTAATAACAAGAGCTTGAGTTGTTTACATGAAAAGTCATTAAGCAGTTGGTAATGAGATTATATGCAAGAGAGTTAATAATTAATTCTACCCAATTTAAAAACTGCCATTTTGGTGTAAAGCCAAGGTTTATGCAACCCAGTAACTATCCAAACATAATTTTTTGGAGCTTCCGCCTGTGATACCAAACTGGACAATCAAATGCACTAATCAAGTCTTTAATTCTTTAAATGATTTCTTTTTATAGACACATAAACAGTTTAAAAAGAAGAGGATTAGGAAGGTCATATGGATATATGGTGGTCAGTATGTCTCCAACCTCCTTTGTTTTAGAGCTACTCAATGGCTCCTTTCAGAGGCTGTAAGACACCAGTTCTCTCCTTCTGAGTCACTTCCTTTTCCTGAAATCCAAGTGATTTCAGGAAAGAGTTAAATCCATTCTTACTTTTTAAACAGCTTCTATGCTGGTGAGACAACCACAAGAAATATTTCTATTGATCCAGGTTGATTGTGTGTCTGCAATTCACACTCAGAGGAGGCTGAACTAGGAAGCTTGCTGCAAGCTTATGGACATCCTAGGTGTAGTGGTGAGTTCCAACTCAGTCTAGTGTGACAAACTGCCTATATATACATATCTATATAATTTCATTTATTTATTTATTTATTTTGGGGTTTCTTTTTCAAGAGAGGGTTTATCTATGTAGCTTTGGAGCCTGTCCTGGAACTCACTTTGTAGACCAGGTTGGCCTTGAACTCATAGAGAGCCGCTTGCCTCTGCCTCCTGAGTGCTGGGATTAATGGTGTGCATCACCAGTGCCTGGCATAATTTTATTTTTATTTATCTCCCAAAAAGAAAAAGGAGCAACTCTCATGTGAACATCAAAGCATGGACCTTCAAGGAAATGTCTCAGCTCAGAATTCAACTTTTCTAAATTAAATTGTTTGACTTTAAGAAGTCAGTTGACTTCTTTGATTTTGTTTGTTTGTTTGCTTGTTTGTTTTTGGCCTCCTTTGTATACAAAATGAGCATAACCACAGCGTCCACATCCTAGAATTATGTGAATTAAGTTCCATAAACTTCATAAATTATGATTCAGGGTTGACCAGATGTCTTAGTAGATAAAGGAGCTTCTTACTAAGCCTGATGGTCTATAATCCAGTCTCTACAATCCACCCAATGAAAGCAGAGAAAAGACTTCCAGAAGCTCCTGCAAGTTGTCCTCTGATCTCTTTCTTCCTCTCTTCCTTCTCTCTCTCTCTCTCTCTCATGCACAAACACACACACAATGTATTTTTTAAAATGTGGTATTTACTAGGCATTTAATAATTATGTTTATGAAGAACTCTCATTATTGTATAATCCTCTTGCAATTTACTTTATTAATCATGTTAATCAGGTCTAGTAATCACTATTATTTGCATGCAACAAATTTACTTTATATGGGAGAAGAACTATTGGCTTATAAGTCTCAAAATTACCACCGGAAGTTTTTTTAATGTGCAATAATAATCAATATTAATTTGTTATGAATTACAGTGGAAATGTCCTCCAAAGGCCATGCACTGAAAGGGTTCATTTCCAGCCTGTAACACTACTGAGAGGTGGAATCAAGTGGATGGAAGTTAAATTAGCAGAGATGCTCCCTGGAAGGGGTTTCTGGGACTCTAGTCTCTTCCATCTGTAGTGATAGGGGAGCGCAGGCCTGCTTTTCGTCCC
>LOJH01004950.1:10060-28792 GCA_001685095.1 Ellobius talpinus
GCTTGCCTCTGCCTCTCGAGTGCTGGGATTAAAGGCGTGTGCCACCACTGCCTGGCTTTTTTGAGAGCCATCGACTTGGCTTAGCAGGTGAAGGTACTTGCCCAGCCTGACTACCTAAGTTTGGTCCCTGGAACCATGGTGGAACATTAGTGCCAACTCCTGAAAATTGTCTTCTGTCCTCCACAGCACTATAGCATGCGTGATAAACCCACCCTTCATTCCCAAAAAGTAAATGAAAAACAAAAACCCAAATTTAAAAGAAAAATGTGTTGTTTCGTTTTGTTTTTTGAGACAGGGTCTCATGTACTCCAAGCTGTCCTTGAACTGGCTGTGTAGCCAAGGATGACCTTGAACTGCTGGTCCTTCTGCCCCCGCCTCTAGAGTGCTGGGGTTACAGGTATGCCCCACCATGCCTGATTTGATTTGGTGCTGGGGATCAAACCCAGGGTCATGCATGCTAGACAGGCTCTTTGTTTTGAGAGTGTAGCTGGGCTGGACTAACACTGGGAAGCTCGGACTGGCCTCAAACTTGTGGAGTCCTACTGCCTTGGCCTCTCTAGGCTGGGAGCAGACGGGAGCAGCTGTGTCTGGCTCAGGAGGCTCTTAGAATGGCAACTGTTTCAGCTTCTGACCCTTCATACCAAAATTCCCTAGGCATCTGTCCCAGAGGGACAGCACTGCGTGGTCAAACAGTGTATCTGGACAACAGAAGTTGCTTGGGCCATGGGTCACGTGGTACTTTTGAGTGGGCAGGTAGGCAGGCATTCATTACCATGTGTCAGCGGACAGGATCATAGGGTCAGTGGTTAATATTTGGCTTGTGGCCTGCTGTAGACTCTCACAGCTGCTTTACTGTGGATTTTGTTTGGTTTTTGGGATCAAAACCAGGGTGTCACATGTGTTGAGTACATAGTCTACCACTGATCTGTACCCCAAACCCTAGTGCCCATTTCTCCAGTTCCGTCCTCTTCCCAATCCCATGTTGTCAAGTAACGAAAGCACCAGCATCCCTGACACTGGCTGCTGGATCTGGACTGGGCTGGATGTTAAGCTTTCCCTCCCTGACACTGGTTTCCTACTGTGTGCCGCATGGAACCAAAGTGACCAAGAGGTCTAGGAAGGACTTCTATGGTTCACAATGTGACCTCTAGGCAGTCACTTCCTGACTTCTATATTCTATACCTATAAAACTGACCACTGAGGCCTGTGGAGCCTCTGAGACAGATGCAGGGAATTCCTGGAGCCATGAGGGTGAAACAGTTGGAGAGTAACAAGAGCTGGGCACCCAGGGCAGCAGATGCTGGGGCCCTCCAGGAGCCTAGGCAGTGTACCCTGACGCCTAGGAGAAGCAGCAATGAAGATGCCTCTCTCCTTCCCCTTGTCGCTGCAGGTTGGCTTCCTGAAGATCCAGCACAGGTATGAGATTACCTTCACTCTGCCTCCAGTGCGCAGGCTGAGCAGAGACATCCGTGAGGCCCCTGTCCACAGCTTGCACCTCAGGCTCCTCAGTGTCACTCCCGTCCCTGAAGGTAGGTCCCCTCCCGGGCACCCATGAGGGCCGTGAGTGGCATGAGAACATGAGGTTCTTTGCCCTTTCCCTAGTCGGGTGAATAGGCAGCTCAGCAAGTCAGGGCCATGGCACCTCCTTGAGCTTATAGTGTTGGGGCACGGCAGTTCAAGCCCTAGGCCTCTAGTTTTGGCCAGAGAAGCCCATTCCGTTAACACACACTTCAGGTTTGCACCTGCCCACTGCCTGATGGTACCCCAGTGGAGAGGTCCCAGAGATGGAAGCCACTGAGAACTGTCTTTGGGCCCCCAGCCTTCCCTTTCATCTTCCTGGGTAAAGAGGCTGGAGCTGTAGGAGCTAATGCCTAGTACCTACTAGTTCCAGGCCTTGGGTTCTAGGCTGCTTCTCCAGCTGGCTTCTGATCCTGTCCTGATCCCCAACCTGGCAGAGACCAGACTGTCAGTTTTGGGGTGTGCTGCTGAGCTCCAGCCTCAGTTCCGTGTCCCCACCACTGCTGCTTCCTAACGCCCTCCCCTTCAGGGAACTGGGAAAGTCCTTTCCTTTTGCCATCCCAGCTGCTCAGAGCTCACTCCTTGTTCTCTGTCACCTTCCTGCCTTCCCGTGTGGCACCAGGGGGACTTTTTTCTTAGAAGGATGAACTGGACCCTGTCCTTCCACCTTTAGAGCCATGATGCATTCTCAGGCCAGAGACACATTGACCTTATTTGAAAGAATGGGAAATTTCTTGAAGTTCTGGGCCAGCTTTGTGGGGCTGGGTCTCTGGAGGGACCATCTGGGCCTCTTTTTGGAAGAGGCTCAGCGAGATTTACTGGGTGGGGGACTGTGAGTGTTGGGGACAATATAGAGGAGCTATGGGAGGTACCAATTTCCCGTCCTTCCCTGCCCTCCAGCAGGTTACAGCATCAAATGTGAGTACTCAGCACACAAAGAGGGCGTCCTCAAAGAGGAGATGTTACTTGCCTGCGAAGGTGACACAGGCACCTGCGTGCGTGTGATGGTGCAGGCACGGGTCATGGGTGAGTGAGAGCAGGGTAGGTCTGGCTGGGCGAAGGAGGCATGAGACTGGCTTCAAGAGATTCTTGAAGCTGGCAGGGGGTTCTAAAATCTCCTTGGCAGGGTCCTCTCCTGGATCCCCAGCCAATGGGAGGAAGAGGCTCCTGTGGAACAAACCTTGTGTGGTACCAGGATACAGCCAGCACGCTAACTTGTGGCCCCTGCCTTGCAGACCGGCACCATGGTACACCCATGCTACTGGATGGTGTCAAGTGTGTGGGCGCTGAGCTGGAGTACGACTCGGAACAGAGCGACTGGCACGGCTTCGACTGAGGCCTGGGTCCTGCCTGCCTGAGCCCCTGAGCCTTAAATTCCTCTTGCTTCCCGATGTATGTGCTGCGTGATGGTGTGGCTTCCTCACCTCTCTCCTGGGTGGGCGTGGCAGGGCTAGACCTTGCTGGTGCCCCCTACTTCTGCCTTCATTCCTGCCACCATCCTGCCTCTCCTGTGGTCTCTTCTCCCACTTCCTCCTTTCCCATGTGCCTGAGTCTCCTGACTGAAGAAATGGGTTGAGTCCCAAGGAGACTCTCTGAGAGGAGGGACCTGGGGTGGGATTTACCTCTTCCACCCCAAGCCATAGGGGGTTCTAGCTAGGGACTGGGAGAGAACGGAGTGGCTCTGTCTCTGTGACATTGATGCCCATTGCTGCTGCTATTGTCTCCCCATCTCCACCTCTGCTGCCCCTCCATCGTCCCCACTGCTCTTCATGTGGTGAGGAGGTACAGTTCCCAGCTCCTACCCCTCAGGTCTGTGGTACTTGGTTTTTAAATGACTGGTTGGGATAGAGACCTTATTAAACAAAAGTTCCAGTAGATACCGGTGGGGGCATTTTGTTCTCTGGGGTTGGCAGATGACCTTACCCTTCACAGATGGACCAGCTCCATCAGGAAGAAGAGGCATTGCACAATACTGTAGCACTGGCACCACAAGGGGATGGATGCCTTTTAGGCCTGGGACTCGTTGCTTAGTATGGGTGGGGAGGTGCCTCCTGCCTAGGATAAAGCAGTCTTCAGGGCCTCTGATGCCAGACAGGGAGAAAGCAACAGCTCCTTGCCAGGTCCCTTTCATCTGTGCATCTGAAAACCGTCTCTCTTCTCTCTGGTACTTGTACCTCACACACTACTCCCACTTGTGGGGGTCCCCACTCTGGTGGTTCTAGAAGATTATTGCTTTTCTTGACCACAAATGCTTTATTTTCACCTAGGGTAAGTTCTCAGGCAGGTAAAGTTGTCCTATGCCATGGTTGGCTGGAAGTGTCTGACATTTCACACTTGGAGAAACTGAGGCCCATGGTTGATCAGATTTCCTAATGGTATACTATAGTGATGAAGTGGCAGCGCTGGGGCACCCCCTCCCCCCCGTGAACTCTGTCCTCCTGTGGCAAATGAGTCATTTATAGGCTGCCCATGAGTCCCTCTGAGCCTGCTGCATTCACACCCCTCCAAACTGCCTTCACTGTAACAATGCACCCTCCTCCCGTCTGTCCGTTGGCCACTGCTCTGCAATTAACAGTCACACAGCCAGCTCCTATTACACCCATCCCTTTAGCATGGGCTTAAACCCCCACCCCTGCATGAAATTGCTCTCTGGCTTCCTGTGGCTAGAACTCCACAGTTTCAACGGTCAGTGAACTCTAAAGTTTCAATGGTCAGTGAACTCTAAACCTTCAGGCCCAGGTTCTGCACCTCACACTGCTCCTCAGCAATTTTGCCTAACCTTCGCCTCAACCCTCAAGTTCAGGCCAGTGTTTAGTCCTCTGTTGTAGTCTGTCTTCGTGGTCACACACTTATAAGACAGGCTCACCTTCTAACCTTCGAAGTCTCTCTATACCACCTCACCTCTTGGTGTTCTTTTAGTGTTCCAATCAGTAGACCAAGGCCCAATCCCAACGCGAGTCTCCATGTGTCCTTACCACATTTCTCTCAGGGTGGGGAGAAAGGGGCACAGCTGTGAAAACTAGCATGTTCTGTCCCCACCGAAAGGGGCACCCTTAATTGGAAAGAAAGTCAATGGCCGCCCGCACAGAACGATTAGTGCTGACATCCACAGCAGTGACCTTAATCTCCGTGTCGCCAAACTGCATGGCAGCACGGATCTCACGCCGGTTGGGGGGTGTGCCTGTGTTTTCCGGGCAGCCTTCAGGCTCAAGCTCCAGGCTGAGTGCGCCACACTTGCGCACGCCCGGGTCTGTGATGAAGCGTGCATCCTCCGCAGCGCAGCAGTACAGATTGATGAGCACACGCCGCTGGCCGGGGCGCGCAGGGCAGTAGCTGCGACGCACCTCCTCTCCCAGGGCCACCGACTGCTCTGCAGCGACGAAGCGCTCAAAGACATCAGTGCACCAGCGGCGCCCATCCCGAATCAGCAGTTTCTCAGGTGGGTGGTGACCAGGCACAAAACGGTTGAGCACGCCCACGCCATAAGTGAGAGGAGAGCGGCGCACCCGCACCACACCGGGTGCTTGGCCAAAGAGCACTGCTCCCTTGAGGATGGTGAGACCCACGTCGTGCGGGACCACAACGCGCAGGCCACGGGTGCCCAGTGCTGTCTGTACCGCATGTTGCAGCACAGCCGACTCTGCAAAGCCGCCCACCAGGAATAGCAACTTCACGCCCTGTACCTCAGGCCTTGCCAGCAGTGTCTCTGCAGGGCAGAGTGTAGGGTAGGGTTCAGGAAGAGAGAAGGAGACAGAGTCACTAAGAGCCACTATTTCATGGTAAGTGGCTCTTCTGTACCCCCACCAGTACTCTCTTTTTTTCGGGGGTGGGGATTTTGTTTTTCGAGACAGGGTTTCTCTGTGCAAATAGAACCCTGGCTTTCCTGGAACAAACTCTGTGGATCAGACTAGCCTTAAACTCACAGAGATCCGCCTGTCTCTGCCTCCCAAGTGCTGGGATTAAAGGCACGTGCCGCTATGCCGGGCCCCACCAGTACTCTGACAGCGTTAAAAAGAAAACAGTGCTTCCTGGCATTCTTCACTGGTCCTGCTGGCCCCCGACACCCACCCCCCTGACACCCTACTCCTTTGCTACCATCCCATGAAGAATAGAGGAATAGAGAATCAGGATTGCATTTACACTGCTCAGGACAGCCTGTCTACACACAATCAGCTCATTCAGTCCATTCACAAAACTGAGAAAGGGAAGCACCAGGCCTTCTTTAACCTGGCAGGACTATAAACAATTCCTTAATCACTATGAGTTGTTTGCTCCAGGTAATACAGATGATTCAGGGTTTTACCCCAAGGTAAGGATGTGTGGTTACTGGCATAGAGGAGAGGAATTATTTCTGAACCTGAATTTGGTGATGAATGGGGCATCCAGGCACTCACCTATGTGTTGGATGATCCCACTGACTGTAGGCTGGAACAGCTCATTCATAGCCTCACAGGACATCCGGAGCATCCCCTGTGAGGACCACTTCACAAAGTTCACACTGTGGGTGGTGAAGGGGACACACAAATCCATGGGTCAGCTCAGCTGTTTGCTGCAGCTTCTAGTCAGGGGTCCTCACATGTCTGCTTGGCTCATTCAGGAGATCACAAACGACTGACCCTCACTCCATTATAGCAGAGCCAAGAACACTGAGTAACAGGGTGGGTCAGGGAGAAGATAAAATCTGCAACCTCTGTCCCTTATGACACTCTTAACTCTTAATTGGACTGCCAATTCCTGACCGCTGGTGGACCTGCCTCACCAGCCAGTACTCAAGGCCCCGCCACCTGTCACTGCCTCAGCTGGCACAGTGTACGTGTGTGGAACTGCCCAGGCCTCTCTCTCTAGTTCCTGGGGCACACGACCCTCCCTTGCAAAGGCAGGCCACATTAGCCGCCCGACTCCTGACCCTGGGCGCACCTGCTCCTGCGCAGGGCGGTCTCCACGTTGTGGCCTCGTTGTTTGCGGTAGAAGTCAATGAAAGAGAAGGGAAGCGAAATGTTGAGTGCTCCCGCACGGTGTGGGCCTGCAGTGCGCTTGCGGGCCTCGAAGGCAATGGTTAGATCCACCCAGGCTGCTGGCCGTTGCCTTTTGAATTTGGCGATGAAGTCCTCTCCGAATATGCGGCACAGCAGCTGCTCAAAGGCCAGGTCCACCCCTACTGCGCCATAAGGGCCGCCTACAGCAGAGTAGGAGACAGAGCGGGTGTTATTGCCAGATCGGCCACCAGGGGACGATGGAAGGCCCTGTGAGAGCTTGGTGACAGGGTACTCGTGGGTATACTCGCCAGAAGCCTTGTAGAGCTCTTTGAGCGTGCCATGAGGTTGCTCCAGCTGGTGTACGGTCAGATCCACAGTCCCACCTCCACAGTCTGCTACCATGTAGCGGTCTCCTGCACCGGCCAATACAGGTAACACGAAAGGCCTGTCTCTGTCTCTCACCTTCCGTCTTGCATCCCCCACCCCCACCTCACCTCCAGCCCTGCTCCAGGCACCAAACCCAGCCTTGGTTTATGGAGGGGGTGGAGGGAGGTGAAGGGCTTCATTTCAGGCTACCAAATAAGGACCCTACGTGTGGAAGGGGGATGATTTGAGGCTTGAACATGGAACAGAACTTCCTGGGGGAATGAGTTGGGATGCGACTGTAAGGAGGATGGGGTATAGGTGACTGAGGGAGGATGCAGGCTTCACGGATGGAGCCCTCCCCAGTTCCTACAGAGTCTCTGTGAGCTGAGATGTCCCTTCATGCCCTGTCACCTCACCTTCTTGCATCTCTGCCCACAGTTCTCCTACACCAGACTCCACCAGGAACGTTCGGCTGTGGCGAGACCTCCGCAGCTGCTCCCGGGCTGGGGTGGAAAGTAAGGTTAGGAGCTGCCGTCTCAACCCTTCTCCTTACCAAGGCTGTCCAGAGCCCTGTGGCAACACGGATCCCAATCCCAGGCTCTAGAAGCAGCTAGAAGCATTTCTGGATACAGGACTTGTTCTTGCCCCAGAGGGAGCAGGTCCTGGCTCAGTCAGGCCCAAGAGGCCTTGAAGGATCTAGGTGGGAGGTGTTTCCAAGTGTCCCAGGGAAGCTCAGGACTTTGGGACCTCTCCCTGCCAGGGTGAGCACACTGAGGAGTTTGTCCTTGGCCTCAGTGCCTGGGTCTGGCTGCAAGAGCTTTGGTTGCTAAGAGGCAGGTTTGATGTGGGATAACAGTTGATAGATTGACCATTTAAGGAAAAGCCTCTGAAGAGGAGGCTGGGGCCCAGCTTGCTCCCTTGTTAGTGTCCATTGAGCACCTGCCCCAAGGCAGTCTGTGTCTTCCTGACCCTCAGACTCTGCTTCCCTGGTCAAGATGGGATTGTTCTCAACCTGGGGTCCTAGAGCCAGGGCTGTATCCCTCTCACAGTGAACTCCACCAGGGATCTTGGGTTCCCTCAGGGTAGTGACTTCCCTTTTCCATCCTAGACACAGCTAACCTTCCAAGGGCACTCCATCAAACCCTGCACCAGGCAGCGACCCTGGAGCAGCTTACCATGTCGAAAGCTGGAGTCAATGGACCTGCGCTCACCCAGGCGCCCACTGCCTACAGTCCGGCTACTCAGGTCCATGAGCTGGTGCAGGCGAAGTTTTCGGCAGTAGACAGAGGCAGCCTCAGGCTCCAGAGCAATGAGGAGTTTTTCTGCATCCTCTCGAGACACCAAGCCAGCCTGGGGATATAGTTGGTGGCCCACACCAGGCAGCACCATAGACCGTCATGTAAGATGGCACTCTGGTTCCTGGGTATACCCAACTCTTCTCCCATCACACCATCCATGCCAGGCCTGTTGGGCCCCTTCATGCTACACACAGTTGAAGCTGCCTCACAGCCACCTTAAGGTCAGGCTAGAGAGGGCCAGGGCCAAGGAGCCAAAGGCTTACTGAGCAGAAAGAAATGGCATGGCTGTAGCAAATTTCCCATCCCCAGGGAATGCCGTGTTGGCTGTGGTGTGGCTAGGGGATTCCAGCACAGTGGGGCTGGTGGGGGAGTGGGTGCAGTAGACTGGAGAGGATGGCAGGGGCTAACTAAGTGCTGGCTGTGGTGTGGCTGGGGGAAATTCCAGCACAGTGGGGGGTAAGTGCCGTGAACTGGAGGAGATGGTAGGGGCAATGCCCAGCTCACCAGGCTGGTGTCAGATATTGGCCATAGGTTGCCTCACTCCCAGGAGAACTTTGTTCCCAAAGAATCTGCTATAGCAGGAAGGAAATAGTGAAATTCCAGGCATCATGACAGGCCAGTGGGGGTACAGGAGAAACATTCAAGATCTGTCATTTCCTGCAGCAGGAAAAAGGCTCTCTCCAGGGAGTTTAGAGTTCATGGGATTCCATGCATTCTGACCAAGTTAAGAGGGAGACAGGTAGGAACGGGGGCTTCCTGCCCTGGGCCAGCCCTTTCTGAGCTGGCATCAGGGAGCAATGTGGGAGAAAGCAGGGTAGGTAAATGGACAGGCATGTTTGTTCTGTCTGGGGACATCTGATTCCTGCAGAGCGGCTCACTGTGCTCAAAGTCACCCCCTCTAAGGACAAGCATAGGCACCTACAGTCCTGTCATCTGACCCACAGGTAGAGGTATTTTCAAGGGGACAGAAGGCAGGCTTGAGATACCTTTTGGATGTCCTAGGATCTGTTCCTCAAGGCCCCAGGGGCAGAGCCAAGCAACCCATCTTGCTCTGTGAGGCCTCTCTGTCCCCATTGGAGAGGGTAGTGTCTGAACCCCACATTCTCTGTGGTAGGAAGACATCACACTTTGGCCAGAATCATCTCCCTTTGTAGCTAATTAGTCCTTTTCCTCTGGGAAGAACCTACAATGCCTGGGGCAGGAATGGAGGTGTACAAAAGTACTGCGGAGGCCAGAGTGGCTCCCCTGGTGTCTGCCTGCTGCTCTTGCTGTACAGCTCCTGCTTTGGACATTGGTCCCACCCCACATGGACAAGTGCCCCTTCCATCCCACCAGCAAGCAACGGCAGGCAGCTATGGACCCTTGCCTCACTGTGGCCAATCCAGTGCCACAATCCTCCCTCTGGGGCTTCCTATAGAATGGGGTTGAAGCTAGAACCCGGCAAGACCGCATCCTTCCTTGCGCATCACTCTCTGGTCCTGATTCCTCCACCCTCTTTGTCCTAAGAGCCTGACTTCAACAGACTATAAACACAACACTCCCTATCTTGGGCTCTGCTTCTCAGGAACTTAACAGGACACTGTGATGGCCTATGCCTCTGCCCAGCTGCCCTTGTTCCTGAAGGCTCACCCCTTCTCCCGGGGACAACAGTTTCCCCCAAATCCCAGCAAGGGTGAATATCATCACACAATGATTTTGTGGTCCTCGGGGTTGAAGGAGGGATGAGGTGTGGGCTACCTCAGTTCCACCTGCACATCCTCACCAGGTAGGCAGCCTCCCTCATGAACTGCTTAGCTGGCTGTTTCCAGATGGCAGGCACTGTCAGCACCCAGCGCACAGTGTCCCTCTCGAGCATGCAGGGGCTCTGCTCTCTCAGCTCCTGCAGTAGGGGAGGACAGTGAGGCGAGAGCTGTCCTGAAGCATTTTCAGACCCCTCCGGGAGCTCAGCTTGGGAAGATCCTGTTGTTGAAGTGAGAACTCTGATCTTCACCTGGCTGGCCCAAGGGCAAGTTCTAACAGGACAGGGAACTGGAGGTGGCCTGTGACTTGGCAGTGACCACTCATCATCTGGACTCAGGGTGGGGTTAGGGGAGAGGAAGGGAACAGAAGGGATAGGGTGTCCCTGCCCCCATCCGTGGGTTGGGAAGAGCAGGACACCTGAAGAGCGTGCTCCTTGAAGTAGCAGAGGGCATGGGCGAACACCTCCAGGGCCAGCATCTTCTTCCCATTTACGGCCTCTAGCTCGGTCTTCAAGGTAAGATCCTGGCAGAGACACAGGGCCGCTCTGCAGGAGGTCATAGCTCCGCCCCATTCCCTGAGGATTTCCTCGGGATAATCATCCATCTCCCATTGCTTCTCTTTCTCTTCTATCGGTCTCACATCAGCTTTGCCCCAGCTCCCGCCATTCCCTAGGTCTGCCCCTTGATCGTTAGTCTTGCCCACCTGTTTGGTCCATGACCCCACCCCTTTGGCCCCTAGTCAGGCCATTCCTCTGGTCTCTTGGCTCTGCCCTGCTCTCCACTAACCCTCCCTGGCAGGATCCTGGCCGCATAGGCTCACAGTGGCACTGTGGATCTTCATCTTAAATTTCTCAAAGTAGAGCCAGTCCCGAGCCTCCTCAGGGTCTAGGTCGTGGTAGTAGTCACGGGCAGTGTAGCCAAAACTGTGAAAGACACCCTCTGGGGTCAGCAGCAGACAAGTCGGGGTCTTCTGGTGGGCCACGCCTGGGTCTCCCCCCTCCCATTTCCTGTGAAGACAAAGGCAGTCAGGGGAGCCAGAAGCAACATTCCTACAGTTGGGTGCTGGCTCAGGGGCCAGACATGTGACCCTGAGCAGGACCCAGCTTCCCTGAGCTTTCACCTCCGCCATCCGTAAAATGAAAATAATGGAGCTGGGAGTGGCGACTGCAATCCCAGCAGTCAGGAGGCTGAGGTGGGATGATTGCCAGCCTGATCTGTGGAGTGAGGCCATCTCGCAAACACCGCCCTCACCCTCACCCCCCAGGATAATAATAGTGCGTATCTCTTAGGGGTTCATAAAAAACGAAGTGGTGCTAAGTTACATCCCTCTATAAATGCTCCCCCAGGGATCCTCTCTATCCAAGAAGCCCCGAGAGACCTCTGGGTAGGGTGTCCCATTTGACCTCGCCTCTGTATTATTATGATCAACAGCAAGCTATTATTCCATGGCCTGTGTCTGACCTTCTGATGTTTCCCTGGGACCCTAGCAGAAGCGTTTCTGGCCAAGTCACTGTACTTCTCAAGGTTGTTTTCCAAGGCCAAATTACTTCAAGGTCTTTTCCGATTCCTTCCTTTGTCTCCTCCCTCCCTCTCTCCTTATCTTCCTCTCTTCCTTTCGTTATTTTTAGAGCTTAGGCTGGGTATGGTGGCATCTATAACCTCCTAACCCTGTCACTGGGGGGATGGGGTGGGGAGTAGGGATGAATGCATCTCCAGGGCTCCACGGCCAGCTAGGCTAGCCAATCGGTGTGCTCTGGGTCCAGTGAGAGGTCCTGTGGGGAGTGACAGAGGCCTTAATATGCATGTACTATGCACAAATACACACATGCATGCGTACATGCACACACATTTAAAAACATTAAAACATACATCCCCAAAATAAAGCCCTGGTTTGGGGATATAACCCAAGAACACTTGTGGGCTTGTGGCTCCGGGGTTGATGTTCAGCACTGCAATTAAATAAATGGATAAACAAATAAATAAATGAAGCCCAACATTTGTGTAGTGGGTAGAAGGACTCCAAATACGGCTGAAGCTTGGACCTGAAGTCCATTCTCTAGCCTTCCATCCCAGTGAGGAGTCCTAGAGATGCAAGGGGCTCTGATAAGACCCTGCCCCATGATTATTTCTAAGGCTAGAGTTTGAGGTACCTCCCCAGCCCAGTCTCCCAGTCCAGCTGCCCTCACCTCATCATGTGGATGGCCTCAGGGTCACTGGAAAAGCTGAAGGCATAGCCACTGGATGTGGTCCCGAAGTCAATGGCTACGACCACAGAGAAGGAGGCCTGCTGTGGAGCACGGGCCTCTGGCTTCTGCAAGTCCAAGACCTAACGTCAGCCAACAACTAAGAGGATCTCGTCCCATTCACTGCCTGTGGCCCAAAGTAGCTTTGTCCCAGTCCCATTGGCCCACCTTCCTAGTTTTACAGCCTCCCTTCCAGGCTGGGACCTGGCCATGCCACCTGCTTGGACAGTCCAACACCTCTCAGGTAACCATGGCACTTTGGGGTTATCTAGCCATAGCTTCCTGTTCACCTGACTGCTTCTCAGATGCCCTCGGCCCACCTCCATCTCACACCATTTTCACAGCCTGCTGCCAGCCTTGTCCCAGCTGGGAGCAATCTGGCTTTTCTCGGCTGTTTTCTAATATGCATATGTGCACACTTTATCTCTTGCTTTTGTAATATGAGCCAGACTCTGGTTTTTAAGAGAGGAAGGGCCCCAGTCCATGTATAGAATTGCCCAACTTCTCCCAAGCTAGGCTTGGGCTCCCTGAGAAGAGGGACCCCAAGCTGGATGACCAGGACAAAGCTATAGAGAATAGGTAACCCAGGAAAGCTGTGGGGACAGAGGCTTATTGTGCAGTTTCTAAATATTTTTAAACAATATACTTCTTCCTGAGATGGGTTAGAGTGTGTTAGGGCTCTGGTCAGCAGGAAGAGTGCTCTGAGAGCCTACAAAAGTCACATGCCTGCCTAAGTAGGTCAGCCACAGTGTCTTCTGGGAGTCATCTTTCTATAGACAGAGGTAGGAGTAAGTTACCTGGCACTTATGTTTTCAGTAGCGTTGTTACGGCCCACAGTCCAAGGCCATGGGACCACGTGACTAGTGTGCCAGGCCTGGTGGCATGCCTCTCTGTACCTTTCTTCAGTCCAGTCCCTGCCCCAGGGACCTCTCTCCTCCACACCGCCCAGGCCACCTACCACCCAAATTCCCAATCAGGGCTTGCTTACTGGAGACTGTGAAGGGGTGAGGGGGGCAATGCCACAGCTCTCCTGGGTCCTCGGGGAGCCGGGAGGGCTGGGTACTGGGGATCTCTCTGGGCTAGAGCCTGTAGAGGAGAAAGACCAAGTCACCTTGAAACGATCTGGGAAGCAGGATCTTGCCTCGCACAGGGCTCTATCTGTTCTCACTGAGCCTGGCTGAGGCAAAGGGTCATTTGTAGGGGAGGGAGATAGGAGGGAGTAGGAAGGACATGCATGTTGCAGGGTTAGGGGGTCTAAGCACCTGCCTGGACCAATCAGATGCGCCTGTCTCCCTGGATGGTGTCGTGTGTGTATCATCTGGGCACAGTTTCCCAAGTCCCCTTTAAGCACACACAGGAGGACAGAAGGAGACACAGAAGCACTTTGTAGTAGAAAGACAGTCTAGAGATGGGTAGGCAGGAGCTATGGGCAGATAGGCTCCTGTGGCAGGGCCGGAGGGGACTTTAGATGTAAGTGACTATGAGGTGGGACATACGGCCTAGAGGCAGGCTGCTCCTCTGCTATTAAAGTCGGCCACATGGTTCTAAATCAGGACTTGAGGGAGTTCCCTGTTCCCAATGGGCACATAGGACCAGAAGGGGAAGGCGGCACCTACCCCGAGCCCAGCTCTGTGTCTGGGGACGTCCTCAGCACACATGCAGACACTCAATTTAGCATTGGGGGCAGAAGGGCCAGGCCTGGGCTGGACTTTAGGGTCTTAGAAACAGGGCAGCCTCCAGGAGGGCCCCAGGTATGGCTTGAATTAGACACCTGTGGGACAGGAAGGCCAGCCTGGCCGGACACTCAAAGGTGGCAAGGAAGTCACTATCCCCATCACACTAAGGTTTGCCAAGGGTGATGGGAGGAGATGGCACTAAGACCTTGACACCCATGGATGAGGCTAGGGAGGCCGATAAGAGGAGAGTGGGAACGGCCATGAAGGCTCCTGTCAGCTGAATGGCTGTACTCTGGGCCAGGGCTGGCTGTGCTCCCTCAACTTGTCTGTGATCCTTGACAGTGGCCCCGGGATAACCTAGGAATGTGAGGGTCTGTAAGAAGAGCCTGGGCATAGTTGCAGTGTGCCTGGGTACCAGAAGTATAGGGTCGGGGTAGCTAAAGTTTAAGATCTCCTTCCTGAGGCATCCAGCATGGCCCAGGCCCTGCTATCAGCTCTAATGTGAAAGGCAGTCGCTGTGCCTTGAGCCTGGGAAGGGAGGCAGGAAGGAAGGGCCCAGCCCACCAGGTCTTTGTGAATGGACTTCCTGAGGAGTGTCCCTCCTGCCTGCTGGCCTCCCACCCTGCAGAAAGCACAGAGCCTGCACTCAGAGGAAAGCAGATGTGCTGAGTTCAGTGCACACAGGCCCACCTGCAGACCACTCCAACCCAAGGTCCTCCGCACAGGGATCCATCTGCACCCTCACAAAGGGTGTACATGTGCGTAGGTGCACAAAGCACATGCGAGTCCTTTGCACACAGACAAGCATATGCACACACACACAGGGGGTCTCTGAACAGATACTTTCTGTATACAGACCATCCCTGCACACACATGCACAGGTGTGCACACTGTACACACACACGCACACACACACACAGAGTGTAGAATTTACAGAATGGTTCTCAAGAACTTGTGCTGAGAGGCAATTGTGGGCAGTGGCTAGCAGTCTCATGCCAAGGCAAGTGGGGTGGTGGGCAGGGAGGGCAGTAGAGGTCTTACTGATACACAGCCCTTGTAGGCCCATTTCCGGGACAGTCAGCATCCTTGCAATCTCTGGAGCTGAAAACAAGAACAGACAAGCAAAATGAGACTTACTTGTTCTTCGCTCTTTCCCTGAATGCTATCCGTATTTCTTGACTCTGAGCCAGAGACACTTGATGCTAATCCCTGACGTCATAGTATTTCACTTACAAACTCCTCAGTGTCTCTGGGAGATAAAGATGTTGTCACACTTTGAAAACCAGCATCACAAATTCTGTTAGCATGCCTAACCAGATCCCTTCATCTCATCTAGAGTTCAGTCTCCATAGGCCTGGCTTGCTTAAAAATGCCCTTTGCTCTGTAGGAACCATGACCCTCCTATGTGTTTTCTGGTGCTTGCTTTGTGCCAGGTGCTGCTTATGAGATTGTTTTGCCTGTATGTATGCCCATATAACATGTGTATCTAATGTCCAGGGAGGGTGACAGATAGCTTGGATCTGGAGTTATAGATAGCTGTGAGCTGCCAAGTGGGTGCTGGGAGCGCAGGTCCTCTGGAGGAGCAGCCAGGGCCCCTCACAGCTGATCCTTAAACTTTCCCCCTCGAGACCATTTCACTCAAGACCCTATTTTATATAAGGAATTTCCATGCTCTGGGCGGTGGTGGTGCATGCCTTTAATTCCAGCACTCGGAAAGCAGAGGCAGGTGGATCTTGGTGAGTTCGAGGCCAACCTGGTCTACAAGAGCTAGTTCCAGGACAGGCTCCAAAGATCCAGAGAAACTCTGTCTCAAAAAGCCAAAAAAAAAAAAAAGAAAAAAAGAAAAAAAAGAAAGAAAGAAAAGAAATTTCCATGCAATCCAGGGTATATAATTACATAAAATAGGAATATAAGTAAGGTTTTTATTTATAATAAGTCATATAGAACTTTATTTTGAAAACAATTATTAAAGATAGAAGAAATTTGAATAGTAATGAGATAGATGTGCTTGGTTCTTTTTTACATAAAAAAATGAAGCCTTATGGTGACTCATGCCTCTTCTTTCGGCACTGGGGAGGTGGAGACGGCAGGATCAGGAATTCAAGGTTAACCTTGGCTACATTATCAAGTGGAAGGGTAGTTTGGGATACATGTGACCCTGCTTCAAGAAAACCAATAAATAAATAAATAAATATTGGCTAAGTATTTGACGTTATGGAATGTAAAGCATCGTTAACATGTGCCAGAGTTGACAGATATTTTGATTTTATAATGATCGAACTGAGAATGCTGTTTCACATAAGCACAAAGTACAAAATGACAGAGGCAAGTCTAGGGCCATTTCAGAAATTTCAGGAAATTCTGTTTTAATTTCAAGTCAATATTCATTTAATCTTTTAAAAAATGAAATTCAGCTCAGCAACTCAAACAGTAATCTTTAAAAATCAAACACCCTCATGGCTGAAGAGATGGCCTGGTGGTTAAAAACTCTCTTCCAGAGGAGCAGGGTTCAATTCCCAGCACCCACACTGCAGTTCACAGCCATCTGGAACTCCATTTCCATTCAATGCTCTTTTCTGGCCTCTGGAGGCACCAGACATGAAAGTGGTACACGGACATATGCAGGTAAAGCATTCATACACATAAAATTAATAAAAAATTAAAATTCATAAAAATCAAGCATTCTTGTTTGTTTTTGGGTTGGTTTGTTATTTTTTTCCTTCGAGATAAGGCTTCTCTGTGTACCCACCCTGGCAGTCTTGGAACTTGCTCTGTAGACCAGGATGGCCTTGAACACACAGAGATCTGCCTGTCTCTGCCTCTGGAGTGCTGGGACTAAAGGTGTGTGCCACCATACCTGACTAAGAATCAAACATTCTAAACAACAAAAACCCCACCAAAAAAACTTTCTAACATAATACAATCCAATGATCTTACATGCTGAGGAATGCTGGGAGAGAATAGTATAAGTCTGTGTTTTCTGTAATTAAACCAGTATGTTTCCATAAGGAGTTACACAGTTTGGTATGCACAGTAAAACAGGCAATTCCTAACACAGAATAGTCTCAAATCTGAGTGCAAAGGGAGTGTGTTGTGTGCTCAGAACTGTGTGGGCCACACAGTGTGACATGGGCTAGCACTGCCAGAAACAGATTTATTCACATTTTGATTTTGATGTAATTTTTGGTCATTGAACAGTCAGCAAACTTATTGTTGCCAAATTTTCATCTTACCTGTTTAATCAGGTGTCCTTGTAATGGGACCACTAGCCGTGGCTTAGGAAATGGTGATCTGTACCTTTTCTGGGGACTCATAGTTTAGGAAATGGTGATCTGCACCTTTTCTGGGGACTCATGGCTTAGGAAATGGTGATCCGCACCTTTTCTGGGGACTCAAGTGATCGTGACCCAATAATCATGAAAGTAACTTTGCGAATGCCAAGCATATTAAGGACGTGAAGATGATGTCGGTGTGGGAGAGAAGAGCTGGACTGGACCCTCCTTTAGTCTCAGTTTTATGTGAAGGGCAACAGAAAACCTCGCAAGTTTGGAAGCTGCAGGGGGAGGGTGTGGAGCATCACCACATCTGCACTCTGATGCTTCTGTGCATGAGAGAGTGAACAGCTAGAGAGCAACATGGAAGTGGGAAGTCAGCTGGGCAGCTATAGGCTTCCAGGCTACAGATGGCGGCGAGCTGTGCACCTCAGACACAAGTGGGGACATTTTGGAGGCAGCAGTGTAAATCAGCAGAGCTGATCAGACCTGTTAAGTGGGCCTCAGGAGGAAACTTTTCTGACTTAAGCTGGGTCGTGAATACATGAGAAATACACTGTCCATGGGAGTCTAGGAAGAAGTAGAGTGGGAGGGGACAGAGGGGAAAAGACATTTAAAGGCCTGGCAGGTGGAAGCAGGCTGACCAAGGACTCTCCTTTGGTTCCATGACAACCCCAGCAAGAGAAGAGGGTGCAGATGGTTTTAAGAAGTCCTTGAAGAAAGGGACTGGAGAGCTGGCTCAACAGTTAATAACATTTGTTATCCCTGCAGAGGACCTGGGTTCTGTTCCCAGCACCTACCCACTGGCTTCAACTCCAGTTCCAGAGGATCCAAGCCCTCTTCGGACCTCTGTGGGCCCTAGGCTCACATGTGGTGTGCAGACAGGCATGCAGGTAAAATGCACATACAAATAAAATTTAAAAAGAATTTTAAAGAAGTCCTTAAGATAGCAAATACCTGCCCCATTGGCCCAAGGCAGATAAACCCAGGTTTATCTGAGCAAACTGAAAGCTGAGTTTTTATAAAGTTGAGCAAAAGAAGCTTGGCTAAGAAGAGTAGAGACAAGTGCCTGGAGGGAGGCAGGGAAGGTTATGTGTTCATGTGTTTTCATTTTTAAACAAGTTCTAAATTTCTAATTATTATTTGACAAGTGGAGAGAAGTTGAATATAGAGGCACATGCATCAATGGCGCACATGTGGCTGTCAGAAGACAACTTCTGGGAGTCGCTTCTCCCCTTCCACATTTATGTGGGTCCTAGGAGTCAACCCAAGTCATCAGGTTTGCATGGCAAGTGCCTTTACCGATGAGCCAGCTTGAGGATCCAAGTTATTTACTGGCCCAAGGATATTTATTGCCTGTTTAAAACCAAGGTTATTTATATTTTTGTTCCTAACATGGGAGGTATTTGAGCTTGAATCTGTGAGGTTCTGGGGTCCAAGCTCTAAGTAAATGCCTCCAACTCATCAATAGTTTTGTTACTTAACGTGTTGCCTCAGGTTCAGCAGCCCTGCATCCAGTCCCTCATGTCCAGCAGTCCCGGCATCACTACACCCCAAAGGAACATTCAACCTTGGCCTGCTCAGAACTTCAGAACTTCTTTCTTTCTCTCTCTCTCTCTCTCTCTCTCTCTCTCTCTCTCTCTC
>LOJH01004951.1:0-21753 GCA_001685095.1 Ellobius talpinus
GGTTTTTCCCACCATGATAATAATGGACAAAGCTTCTGAAACTCTAGAACTCCCAATTACTTTTCTTTTAAAAGGGTTGCAGTCATGGTATGTCTTCACAGCAATAGAACAGTGACTAAGACACATGCCTTTGTCAGTAAACCTTCATCTATGCTCCTGTAAATATCTTCAGTTAAACTCCTTGGTTCACCAGGCTGTACTTGGGTAGAATTGTGTCTGCAAATTGACTGGTTCTCTATCTGAGATAAATAGAACATTGTTTACAACCTCACAAAAAGTTAAATCCATGAAAGAAAATATTTGGAGTTAAAAATGGCTTGTCAGATGCTACAAATGAAGGAAAAGGCAAATTAAGTTTAAGAGATCACAAAGGCAGGAAGGAGCAGGAAGATCCACATAGGTAGAAATCAGACTAGAAGAGCACAGAGTTCAGCGGGGCAGAGAGATAAATAACCAGAAAATACTCATTCCCAGAATAATTTTGGTTTACTCTTTGCTCCAGCTTTGGGTAGTGAAACTTGGGTAATAACACAACCAGAGGAAACCAAACCGTAGGCCCAGTCCTCCAGAAGCAATGACATAAAATTGATTTATCCTACATTGCACTGCTGCCCATATTCCCAGGGCTTACCCCACACAGCCGTATCAGCACCAATCTCAGATCTGAACAATGTGTCTGGCACACTTTTTTTAACTTCCAAAGTTATAAGTTGCCCTTCTAGGAAATGTACAAGCTGTGAAGAATGCAACACAGAATGCCAGTCTCTGCCTTCTCCCTTCAGCACCTAACTCATTTTCTCCTCATAAAATATTCAGAGCATTTAAAATTATTACTTTATGCTTGAGTCATAATGTTGTTAAAGCTTATAAAAATCATCCCAGTGTTAATTCCCCAGACCCAAATTTTGAAATATATTCCTCCTCAGAATCTTTCTATAATATAACTAGCAATGGTTCTGTCTCTTGAAATTAACTTGAATAGTCAGAAAACAGATGAAGTAAAGAAGATAAAATTCTGGTTAAACGAAGACAAGGTTTTGTTCTGGGAGATGTGAGCATGGTTCACAGACCACTTTGCTGTAAAAAGAACACTTTCATCCCTAGTCACATTTACCAATCCTTGTGGACTGAGCAGGAAACTATGCCACGAAGAACATTTACAATGAGCTGGAGAAATGTCTCCGCAGATAAGTGCATTCGCTGCTCCTGCAGAAGACCCCAGTTGAGTTCCCAGTAACCACATCAAGTTACTCCCAACCATCTGTAACTCCAGTTCCCACAGAATTGATGCCCTCTCTGCCTTCTACTGACAAGGCTCATATGGAGCATGTGCCGAAAAAACACAAGCACTCAATAAAAATAAAATTAGAACCACTTTTCAGTTTTTTCTTACCACTGTTGATAAAACAATCTAGGAAGATTGCCTACTTATTATTTCCTTTATTGCTTTTTTGTGAGACTACAGTTTTTTGCCTTTCCTCTTCTTTCCCCACTCCAAATCATCATACATACCCCTTCTTGCTCTTTCAAAGTCATGGTCTCTTTCATCATTAATTATTGTTACATATGTTTATGGATATTTATATACATGTATATTCCTACATACATAATTACAACCTGCTCAGTCTATATAATTTTCCTTGTGCGTATATTTTCAGGTATTACCATTTGGTATTGGATAGTCAATTTGTGTGCTTTTCCCTGTGGAAGACTAGTAGAATTCCATAGTTGCCTGTAGCTCTTTATGTAGGGTTGTGGACTCGGGATCCTTCCCCTGTCCACTTCAGCATGTTGTCCTTGTTCAGTTCATCTTTATGCAGTCATGCTTGTGAAAATTCATAGGTTTTACTAGGAGACACAGTTTCACAGCAAACTCTGTTCCTCTCGCTCTTACTCCCCTTTCTCCTGCAATGTTCTCTGAGCCTTAGGTGCAGCAGCTAATTTGCATGTGCATCCATTGGGACCAGACTCTGTATTTTCATTAGTTTCAGTTTTCTTTAATGGTCTCCATCTGTCAAAAAAAGAAGTTTCCTTTATGGGGGTGTGAAAAGTACACTTACCTGTGGATATAAGAATAAATATTTATAACGTAGTTAGAGATTATACTGGTTTTGTGATTTTTCTTTGAAATTCATTTCTGTCTCACAAAGAGGCATATTCAGGAACCATGCCTAAACCTGCCAACAACAAAAAAGGAGGCAGTGAACTAGAGCCTGAATTGCTCAAAAGAGGTAGTAGCAAGAGTTGTACACAAAGTCTAAGCCAAAGGTGCCAGGAACTGTGTGATATTAAAGAGGATATGGTCTAGTTATTAAAAAGGTCTAGTTACCACTTTTCTGAAAATACATAATTGTTTCTCATCAAGATGGTATAAAAATGGACTATGACTCAAAAATGATTAAGTCGCTGCCTCAATGGTCAAATAATAAGTCAGGCAACGATGTCCTAAAATGGTGTGTCAATAAAATGAACTCTTAGAATGTGCTTGCATGAGAAATTAGCTTCTCTTTATCATAGATGGATGCAATTGCACAGGAAACTGTTCAAATTCTAGGTGAGTGTCAGCATGCACAGAACATGGCTTTAATGATAAAATGGATCTGGTGTGACAAGAGAGGTCCCCATTTTGATAATGCAGAAGATAATGAGAAATTACTGACTATTTTACAAGAAAAAAAAGGCCTCACACATTCAGACAAGTTGGGGTGGCCAGTTTATCTACTTGGTTGGGTGTCTTAATCCTTAACATGAAGATTAGCTTTTAATCATGAAAGACTGGCAACCCAAGTACCAAAATGTGATACAAAATCTCTTAGAGACACCTGAAGCTTCATAGTATAATCAAGTAAGATAGATGATGGATTTACACATTGGCATTACAAGCTCCGGTTCAAATATTGTACTTCAGTTGACAGCCTCCCTCCCAGTTCCCAGTGCCTATCATCAGTTTACACGATGTACTAAAAGTCATAGTTAAGACACACTGCAGCCCATGGATGGGCCATTTCATATCCCTGCCTCATGAGTGAGCACCTGTTATTAAGTACATTCTGAACAGCTGAATAAAGATATCCTGCTTAAGTAATTCAACTAATTTCTGTTTGCTGACATTAATATTCAGAGTTGAAATTGAGACCACTGAGCAGAAAAGAGAGCATAGCAACTGGGGTATTTTAAAAAGAGATGCCCCCCATAGGCTCATGTATTTGAACACTTGCTCTCTCCAGTCTGTGGTGCTGTTTGGGAAGGTTACTGAACCTTTAGGAGGGTGGGTCTTGGGAGTTTATAGACTCTGCCTGCTCTAGTGCATGCTCTCTGAGGTTGCGGTGTGATCTCCCAACTCCCTGCTCTTGCTTCCTTGACATTATGGACATCTCACCTTCTAGAACAACAAGATCAAATAAACCCTTCCCTCTGTAAGCTGCATTTAGTCATGGAATTTTATTACAGCCACAGAAAAGTAACCAGTACAGAAGTGCATGCAGAATCATAGAATGAAAATAGCTCTTAGCAGAATAATCAAGCAATGCATATTAGTATGAATGGTTCTGGTTCTGAAAGTGGAAAAGAAATGTCTAACAAGATGCCTGCAGTTACTCCAAGGGAAGGGAATTGTGAGAGCTATTATATTTGACATTGAAACTGTGACTCTAATAAGCACCAATAATAAAACAGAAATGCAGAGCTTCAAGTAACTATTAGCTCAAATAACAGGAGCTTCGCCCCTCGTGTGTGTGTGTGTGTGTGCGTGTGTGTGTGTTCATGGGGAGAGCAAAAGAAAACACCAGATATGGTTCTTCAGGTGCTGCCTACATTTCCATTGTGAGACAAGGTCTCTCACTGTCCTGGAGATGGCCAAGTAGGCAAGGCTGGTCAGCCATGGGCCCAACACCCTGCTTTTTCTGTCTCCCCAGCACTGGGGTTACAAATAAACACCACAGCACCTGGATATTTTTAACACTGATTTTGGGAGGCAGAGCTGGTCATTTTGTTAGTAAAGCAAACACTTTACCAGCTGAGCCTGGGCTCCAGCTACTCAAGTTCCCTTTTTGTCTCTTGGATGAAAAACGGTGGTATTTTAAAAATTGGGATGAATATTTGGGATTTGGAGGGTTTTAACACAGCTGTTCTCAACTCAGTGTAGTTGTAATTGATTAAAGCAGTCATTTTCATCTCTTAAGTGGAAAATGTTTATTGGACTCATTTTGGAATGTTTTAACAGTAAGATATTAGAATCTTGTAAATAGAAGCATGATGCAATCAAATTTTATTTCTATAATAGTATAAATTAAAATATACTATGACAACAAAAATCAAATTGTCTTTAAAATATGAATATATAAAGGCCAATATTCTTCCACTCTACTTTTAAAAGCAATATCAGCCAAGCATGATGGTGCTTACCTGCCAACCTCAGCTCTCAAAAGGCCAAAGAAGGAAGACCACAAGTTCAAGCCCAATTAGAGCAACTTATCAAGCCCTTGTCTCAATACAAAATGCAAAGGAGAGCTGGTGATGTTGCTCAGTGGTAGAACACTTGCTGAATGATGGGGATGGACTGACGAGAGTTCTATATAGAACTTCAACACACTCCTTCCATGTTCTCAACATGACTCTTTTGAATATATTCTGGTCATCCAGACGTGTGATAAAATCTTGAGTTGTAACTCAATCAACAATCTTTAAAACCCCAAATTATTATAATATTTATTTTCTTTGCTCTTGTTTAAGTCCCATAGTATAAAGAAAAGTGTAGCCCCATCATTGTTCTCGTCTGAGGAATAGCGCTATTGTATTTATCCTGCTGTTATTAATATATGATCATGAATTTATGGACAATTTATGTGTCCTAAACAATGAATGCCTCAAGAATTCAAACTAAAAGTTTTCCATTGAAGTTAGTAGTGAGCAGGAAAGTCTATCTTTCAATGAGTTGGGTGGCTTTAAGGATTGTAAGGATTGATTTGGCCTGTTTGCACAGAGGGAGAAGAAAACTACATAATGGCAAAGATACGCAAACCCAAAATATGAGCACATGAACTTTATATAAAAACAAGTTTCCTAGACCAGCTAGCACAATCATCATAATGTTTAAGAGGTGGGCAGTTATGGAATCCTCTGACCCAAAGTCAGACACATTATCCATTGCACCACCGGCCCACTGAGATGGGCAGTTCTGTGTTCAGGAAATCTCTGAACAGTTGGGTGAGCTCAGGAGATAATAATATTATTCTTGCCACTGACACTCACAGTCCCTTTACAAGGCTGTCACATGGACCAAACCTAACTGCAAGGGAGTCTTGAAGAAAATGATCCTAGTAAGGACTATGTCATCATAGAAGAAAACTTAGATTGAAGGAAACATAAATTTACCAAAAAGTAAGAATTAGAGTTGGTGACAATGCTGTCACCTTAACAATTGGAAAACAGAATAGTAACTGGCACAGGAGAATGAAAACAAATGAGAGAGGAAGAAAGAAATATGAGAGGGGGCAATATCGAGTCTCTTTCTGTCCCACCCGCCAGCTCCCAAATAATGACAAGGAGACTTATTAGTTATAAAAGTTTGGCCTATAGCTTAATCTTGTTCCTAACTAGATCTTATAACCCATTTGTGTTAATCTACATTCTATCATGTGGCATTACCTTTCTTCCATCTTGCACCTCCTGTTTCCTCTCCATGTTTCCTGATGTCTCCTGCATGCCTAGATTTTTCTTTCTCTTCCTTTCTTTTCCCAGAAATCCTGCTTATATCTCCTGCCTAGCTATTGGCTCTTCAACTTTTTGTCGCAACAATCAACCACAGCAATACACCTTCAGACAGTGTACAAATATCCCACAACAGAGGAGGGAGGAAAAGAGAGGAACTGGGGAATACCGATCTCATGAGATAAAGACATGCATGAGAGAAATAAATCTGCAAACAAGTTGCATCTAACTGTTTATTATTATTATATTATTATGATGGACCAAAGGAACAAATTTCTTGTGCTTATATATTATCACTAACACACTGAACCATCTTCATTTCCATAATCAGATGGTAAATATTTTAAAATTCAGAGCATGCATTCATCCATGGAGTTAAAAGCAACAGAAGAACTGAAATAGCTGTTATTTGAATGGTAAAGACCCTTCTAAAGACACGTTATTAATCATGGTTCCTAGCTTGGTGCTATGGAGGAGGTGCCCTCAAGCCCTTGGAGGAGATATTGGAACCTGGCCCCTCCTCCTTCTTCTTTTGCTTTCTTCCTGGTTTTTAAGAGAACCGTTTTGCCCACAGGCTTCCTGCACCTTCATAGAGGCCTAAAAGTGACAGATCTGCCCAGTCACATACTGGGACTGCCTCTATGAGACAAAGAAAACTTTTTTCTTTGTAAATTGTCTCACCTACCTATGAATGTTTAAGAGAATTAAAAATCCTAGCTGTTAAATCTTCTATAAGCAAGCTATAATCCATATATCCACAGACACTAGGTATAGAGTAAGGGACTAGATAGAGAGAAGGAGCTTCCTAGGAAAGGAAAAAACAGTTTTTTCCCAACCGAGACTCACTAAGTAAACAGACCATACTTAAGGACAGTTATGAATGGTTGATGTGGGGACAGGGACTGGAATAGGAAGATCAAATAGGGTGGGAAATGGAAGATGGGGCCAATGGAGGAAATATGGGGAAGAACAGATAAAACTAAGGACCATTTGAGGCATCATATAGAAACGCACTACAGTTGAAGTTTCTTAAAATATATACACATATAAAAAATCTAAATGGAAACGCCAAATAATGGAAGAGACAAAACCTCAAGTGGATATCCCTTGCCGTCAAATATACCTAGAGCCATCACCCCTACTGACTAGGTTTCATGGTACTGGAAGATACCTGCACACTACCAGAGGAGAAAGGTAAACACCATTCCTGAAACCAAACCTATGGTCTGCCTGCAAGATACACTGGTGCAACAGTAGCACAAAGTTGTAGGATTAATCAACCACTATTTGATTAGAATTAAGGCCTGCTGAGATGGAAGCCATGCCCAACACTGCTCACATAGCCAAAGCCCCGAGACCGTGGACCTAGGGGAAAAGCAAACAATGATTACTTTTCTGCTAAAGCAATGTAGCAGTGTAGCAACACAATGACTCCCAATAACATTTGGACAATGCTCACAGTCAGGATCCTGCGCAACCATTATCAGAGATGTTTCGTCCTGTAATAGATGGGAACAAATACAGAGGCCCACAACTGTACAGAGTAGAGAAAATGAGAGATCTTAAAACAGTCCTACATGAGAAGCCTCCATCAAATACCTCCCCTCAGAGTTCTGGGAACCCTCTGAAAGAGCCAGTGGGGAGGGGATGAAGGACACCAAGGAAACAAGGCCTTCTAGACACAATCTGAGCTCACAGAGCCTGTGGCAGCATGCACTAGGCCTGCCCATGTCTAAGCTAGATGAATCCCAGTGCAGCAAGGGGAAGCTAACACATGCCTACATGCCTAACCCAAAAGCTATCTCCAATTGCTAACCGCTCACAAAGGAAATCAGTGTTCTCCAGTGGGGTCTCACTATGTATACAAACCACACAGGGTCAGGTCCCATGTCCAGCCATAGACAGCCAACAAAAAACAAACTTGATGTTATTTTTGGAGGGTTTATTGTCTCATGATAGTATGTTGGGCTTTTTTCCCCTTTACAGATCTTTGCATATATACCATGGTTTCCAATTTTCTATTTAAGAGTTTTCTGAGTGTGAATTTGTATGTCTCTGAGTCTCTATGTGTCTCTTGGGCTTTTTCTTTGGCTCTTTTTTTCCTACTTGTGTGTTTGTTTTTTTTGTTTTTGCTTTAGTTTCGTTTTTGTCCTATTCTGGTTTGTTTGTTTTTATTCTATCTTTTTGATTTTATTTGTTATTTTTTCTTTTATGTGCTTGTTTGCTTTCTAACGAGAAAGAGAAATAAATGGTGTAGGTTAGCATGGGTGGAGAGGATCTGGGAGGAGATGGGGGAGAGAATACATTACATGAAACATCGACTTTCAATCAAATAAATAAAATGAAAGAAATAATTTTAAGAAAAATTAATTTTAGAATGGAAGCAGGAGGGTCTTCCAAGTCTGTGTCCTGGCCAAGATGCTAATGGCAATTGATGGCTGCTGAGGGAATAAAGAGTCGCCTTTCTGTGAAGAGAAGCAGACGTTGGTAGGTTGACCACACTCCAGAGAATGCCCATGTACGTACATATGGGCAGCTCTCATTGGGTTTAGTGGGTTTGTAAACACAAGGCACGTATTTGGAAGGGAGACAGAATAGTTTAAGACTGGTTGAAGAAAGCTGGAAGGAGGAAATGGGAATGGAGTCGACCAAGATACATTGCACATATGTAGGAAATTTTCAATAATTTAAAAAAGGAAATCAATTCTAGTAACTTCCTAACTACAACAAACTGAAACATGGATTACTGAAATATTTGTCACAACTGTATTTCTATTGTAACAGAAAGCTAACAAACACCTAAGGGTAATTATTGAAGGAAGATGCCTTTTACTGACATCCCTTTGTCATTGTAGGTAAGGACAGCATAAAGCTGTCCAGACTTGTTGACAATTATTTAAGACACAGAGGCCTATAACAGTAAATTAGGACACTTGCAAGAGCCCTCTCTTTTCAGTCTGATGTGTTCTGTCTCCTATTTATCTCATTGATAAGTAGTAGATTTTTAGGTAGTTACAGGGAGGGCTGAGCACATGACCCCTAACACTTAGCAAACAAGACAGCAAATTGTTACTTATATAGACTGAGAGCCTTGGATAGGACTACATCTACCTCATGCAATGCCAAAAAGGTTGTAGTCAAGAACTCGTAGCTCCCTTAAGAAAACTTTTGGCTTGTCTAAGAAACTGCAGGTAACTGAGCATGTGCTTTGAGGTTAAGAGGGAACTCAGCCTGGTAGCCCAGCACGGGGGAGGTTTGGGACGATCTGGTTCCTGGGAATTAAGTGATGAAGGAAACTTGGAGCTGAGCCATTGAAACACTCCTGCCTTTCTCGGGTGTCAAGAACATATAATACAGGGTCATGATTTTAGGCATTATCCTAAATCAAGGAACCAGCATAATAACATGGAACTCAAAATCAAATCCAAATCTCAGCAGAGTAAGTACAGATCCAAGAAAGGGAAAGAACACGGCAGGCACAAAATAGATGCTTGAGACATTCGATGCTTATAGAGGGGAAATAAAGAAGAAAATCCTAGGAAAGTGAGAGGCCCCTCACTTTCTTAGCCACTCTCCCAGAAAGTCGGACATGCCCTAAGGTGTCTTGTTTAAATTATCAACAAAGCTGTGAGGTGACCCCTGCTATTACAAGGAAATAAATTCTTACAGAAGATTTTTATGTACATATCAAGAATAACAGACTCCAAGACAGGCATTTGCATTCAGTAATTACATTGTTCACTCACTGATGATGACATAGGCTGGAAACAGGGCACAGGAAGTTGGAATGAATAGAGTCTCAACGGAGATCTCGGTAAACTCACAGGAAGCTAAGGGCTGGGATGGCCCCGATGAAAAGCTGGGTGCTCACTCCAGCATCAACTAATCATCACAGACAAACTGTCAGCATGGAGGAAATGTGACCTTGAGGAAAGGCAGCTCCCTGAAGTTTAGGCAATTCTCAGGGGAGGGACTCAAATCTGTCAGGCACAGAGGAACTTATTTACTGAGAGATTAGGCATTGACATCCCAGAGGGAAGGATCTGAATGAAACACCACAGAATACATTGCAAAGGCGTAAACAACCTGCCCATATTCACACCGGTATTACACGTTGGTGCCAGACCTTACACCCAAATCTACTCTGTTCCAAATCCATGTTCATCTTAATAGTGTCCAGTTAGCTCTCCTGCAGTGCAGGGCTGAGAACGTCCTCTAACACAGTGCAAAACGGATCCTGCTGTTATGTCCAGCACAGACCCATGAAGACACACCCCTGGATACCCTCTCCCCTGGCTTCTTCTGTTAATCACTCACTCCCATCAGAGCAGAGACCCTATATTCAGGTGACTTTCACCAAGCTTTTGTATAGGCTGATTTTGACCACCAACATCCTAAAACAGGTTGTAATGTGCTCCTTTGCCTTGAATCACTGCAAAACCTGTTTAATATGTATGTAGTACACATATCCTGTACACACAACATGTATCATATGTGGAATGTATAAATGTATATATCATCAAAATTTCTACTTTTAATATCTTTTGCCTCGGTGCTTTTGGAAATGTCCATTGTTACCAAATGTATATTACCCAAATTTGCTGTCTGTTGCTTTGATAAATAACTGACCACCATCAAGGGAAAGAACTCATGGCAGGAACCTGGAGCCAGGAGCAGAAGCCAAGAACATAAGGGAACACTGCTTACTGGCTTGCTTCCCCTGGCCTTCCCAGCTACCTTTCTTATACAACTCAGGCCCACCTGCACAGGAGTGGCACCACCCACAGTAGGCTGGCCTTCCCACATCAATCATTAATGAAGAAAAGGCCACACAGGCCAATCTGATGAAAGTAATTCCTCAACTGAGATTTCCTCTTTCCAAACAACTCAGGTTTCTATCAAATACACCCAAAAAAAGAAAACCTCACCAGCACACACCTATTTTCTGTATGTGTGTATATGTATATGGTGTGTGCTGTGTATATAGTCTATAGTCTATGGACATTATAATGCACAGATATACCAGTTCATGCATACACATGTGGAGAAAAGAGGGAGATATTGGAGATATTGTTAAAGGAGATATGTCCTCCTTTAACACTCTTCATCTTAATTTTTTAGGAGTGAAGGTAAGACTTATTATTTATGATCTTTCTCACTCACTCACTCTGTGTGTGTGTGTATGTGTATGTGTGATTACCATGTGGTAATCATGTGGGTACCAGAAGGGGGTGTCAATTCTTCCGGAGCTGTAGTCACATATGGTTGTGAGGAGCCCAACATGAATACTGGGAACCAAACCCAGGTTCTCTAGAAGAGAAGCAAGCACTCCTAACTGCTGAGCCATCTATCCAGTCCCTGAGCTTATTTTTTGTTTTATTTTGTTTTGTTTGAGACTGGGTTTTTCTGTGTAGCTCTGGTTGTCCTGGAATTCACTCCATAGATCAGGTTGGCCTCAAACTCACAGAGATCTGCCTGCCTCTGCCTCCCAAATGCTGAGATTCAAGGCATGAGTATCCACCACCTTGTTTATTAAGACAGAGTCTCTCTTTTAAATATAAAGCTCACTATTTTGGGAAGGATGGCTGACAAGTCATTTCCCGGAATCTGCTTGAAGTCATAAGCATGTTAGACACGTATGTCTTTATGTGTGCACTGAGAATTTGAACTCAGTTCATGCATTCACAGAAAGTGTTCTTACGCACTGAACCTTCTCCCAGCCATGATAAACAAATCTTTATGAATCAAATTTATCTTAGAACATAAAATTATGGCAAAAAGAAAATATAGAGGATCAAACATAGATACTGCTTAAGGTCACTCAAAATGAGAAGGAAATCCAATGTCAGCCCTACATCCTTGGGCAACAAAGGGAGTTAGTAGGTTTTGAGCATGGAATTAGGTCCAGTCCACATAGAGTTGGTGGTAAAGTGTTCAATCAGCTAATTTCACTGATTAGAAATGAAAAACAAGTGTACTAATCATAAATATGATGGATATAAAACTGTGTGTTTGAGTGTGTGTGTGTGTGAGAGAGAGAGAGAGAGATATCAATAGTGTTATAATGAGTGTTGTCTGTATTGCTTGTCTGTGAGACAGTGTGAAAATAACACGCATTTGAACAGTGTACTCCAGTTTAGGAAGTGGAAGGTTCTAGTGTACTGCAAAGCAGCAATTCAGCCCTGCCACCCTTTATCTACCTCAATGCCAACCTAGAAGGAAGGAATTCCAGTTCAACTTCACATCTCACTATCTAAAAATGACAGAGACAGCTTTTTCTTTCCCAGAAGTTCAGAAGATAAGTAGAAAATCATAAGAAGAATCTTAACAACTGAAGTTTGCAATCCCTGAACTTTGTTGAGCAAAGCATTCTCCTGTGACTAATTATCGTAGCGCCTTGAACTCACAGCCATAGCTTCACCTTCAGTGCTTTACCCAAAGTCCACTTTTGTAGATTATGAAAGAAAGAATCAAAAAAAATCAGCTTTCTTTTCAATACCAGGAAAGCAGATCAAGGAGTTGGATGAACATCTGTCTTATTTCCAGAGACAGAGCTACAAATGCTGAAGTCAGCCTGTGGAGAAAGCATTGTTTACATCCAGAGGTTGTGTCAATGCCTCCCTTTCACATAACGATTTTTACAATCAGTTTCTCTGTGAGGTCATCATAACAGCACTTGAAATCTCAGTCTCTTGAATCTGGTTGCTGGGCCTACCAACTATGTGTTAGCTGCTTCTCTCATTGCTATGACAAAATCTACAAATGAAGGAACTACACAAAACGAGATTTTTTTGACTCATCATTTATGTTGAATCTGTTTCTGCTAACACAGTCCAATGTGTTCAGTATGGCATAGTAGCAGTTGTGAGGCAGCTGGTCACATTGCATGTACAATCAGGAAGCAGAGAAAATTAAGTGGTGGTGCTCAGTTCACTTTTCCTTTTTCACTCAGTCCAGGGGCCCAGTCCACAGAATGGCTTCCTATGTTTAAGGTAGCTCCTCCCATCTCAGTTAAGCCTTATAGAAACTCCCTCCCAAACATACCCTGAGGTCTATCTCCTAGATGGTTCTAGGAGCATTACAGATAGTCAGGCAACACTATGACACATATTATCCATGTCTCCAAAACACAGAAGGGAATAATAAATTCTGGTCCTTGTGAACTGACCAAGTTAAATGTTATATGCTGGACCATCCTCTGCCTACTCACTTTCTAGAAACACCCCTGCTGCTTGAAAAATTGTTCCAAAGTTACTAGTTACCAAGACATTTAGTTACTAGTCTATGATTAAATGTATTCTATGTTCACAATACATTGGAATAAACATCCTTAAATTTGACTGAGAACAACCTTCTAAATGCTTGACCCTCTAATACAGTTCCTCATATTGTGTGACCCCCCAACAACAAAATTATCTTAGTATTACTTCATAACTGTAATTTGGTTAATGTTATGGATCAATGTAAGTATCTGATATGAAAAATAGCTTATGTGTAACCCCTCTGGTGCTGCAACCCACAGGTTGAGAACCACTGATCATAGAAGGTATAGTGTTAACCTGGATAACAATCTTAATTCAGATCATTGAAATCATTATTTGACTGAAGGTTTGTTACAGATTCAGTTATCTCAGGCCAATTGTAGTCTGAAAATATTAAAAGGAAATTTCTAGAAAGCAACAACTTGTAAATTTCAAATTGCACACCATTGTGAGTAACATGAAGAAATCTGATGCCCCTCAATTCCATGCCACCTGGAAAGTGAAGCATCTCTTTATACACTGTACCCAGCTCTATGTATTGTCATGGATAGCCAGTCACCAGTCCATGCTATCAGATTGATGGCAGAGTTTATATTCAAGTGAACCTTAATATACTTTACAGCTCCCAAAGGAACTGAAAATTGCAATATGTCAAAGAGAAGCTGAAAAATGCTAACTTTAAATAAAATGGTTCAAACTCTTTACTTATCAAGCAAAGAAAATAATTCTGGGATAAGGTCTTGAGAGCCACAGTGGGGGCAAGTCTTCTGTCTATGAAATTATACAGAAAGGTGAAGAAACTCATGAAATTTTGCTGTCATGTATCGAGTTGCCAAGTTGCAGCCACACTGCATGATAAATGTTTAGTAGAGATGGAAAATGCCGTATGTGTCTGAGTAGAAGACAGGTACAGAAAACATGTTCGGACTGCTGGCATGTTGAACCAGAGTAGCCAAGGCTGTGAGAAGAACTCAGCCACAGATGCTGAAATAAGTGGCTCCAGGCCATTGACTGCAAGCACGGAATATTCTCAATAACTCAAAATACTCTTGAATAAACTTCACAGGAAGCATAAAAGTCACTCTAGAGAATGAGTCTGTCAACCAATAATAGAGGAACATAAGAATCTGATCAGATAGAAAGAATACCATAGAAAGCAAGTCTTCAGATATAACGAAACTTGGTTCCTTTGGATGGATCTATATAAAATGTGCTAAGGAGTCTCCAGGGCAAAATGCATGGATTAAGAAATTAACTCTGGTGATATTGTGATTAGAGGCATAGACAAGTGAATGCCAGTGCTAATACTGGGGGGTATGAAATAAAACTAGATAAGCGATAAAGGAACAAAAAAAACCTCACACACACTCTGGAAAAATGAAACAAAATTTAAATGCCATGTTCTGGTGGCACAGAGACACTCTAACAAGTTGTT
Organism: Ellobius talpinus; assembly: GCA_001685095.1. Lineage (NCBI taxonomy): Eukaryota > Metazoa > Chordata > Mammalia > Rodentia > Cricetidae > Ellobius > Ellobius talpinus. Next base: position 14,407 of record LOJH01004951.1, read on the forward strand.
TACATAGTGACTCTGCCAGACATGAAAAAAGTGCTGAGAGGAGAGGTAGAACTTGCACAGTGTTAGTAAGAGACTTTGCCTCTGGCTCTCCTGAGTTTGTTTGAGATGAAAATACCGAGTTGTTTATTTACCTCAAAAATCCAAGCTCTTTGCTTCAGCTCTTTGTCTGTTGTCAAGGTGACATACATTCACCCATCAAGAAATGTTAGTGATGAGGAATCAGAAACACATGTGGAGTCATTTGCAAAAAAAGAGGAACACGATGAAAAAGAAAATGAGGCAGAAATATCCATGTGGGCATTTCTGAATTCTGCCAAAATTCAAATCACAAAGGTAAAATTCTGGGCTATAATCCTCAGTTGGAAAGCAGTAAGAAAATCGCCAAACAGTCAATATAGGATTAAAGTTTGTGTAGCAAATTTTGATGAGTTATAGAAGAAGAACAGAGGGGAAAAACTATAATCAGTGTCCTCCCATAATGTTAAAAATATGAGAAGCTATCAACTATCAGAGATCCAACCAACAATCTTAAACGTTCCTGCAATCCAACCATGATCACTGATCCAGGGTCACTAGAATTGAATGACAACCCCCACCCCCATTAGTCAGTGTAGCCTAGAACCATGTCACAATGCCTGGGTGACTCAGCTCACTTCATCGTATCTGGTATGTATTTCATTATCTCAAATGACCCAAAGTAGTATAAGCACACTACAAAAATATATTTTCAGAGAAGGGAGGATATTCATGTGACTTTTATTATGTCTTAGTTAGGGTTTCCATTGCTCTAAAGAGACATCATGACCATGGCAACTCTTACAAAGAAAAACATTTAATTGAGTCTGGCTTTCAGTTTCAGAGGTTTAGCCCTTTATTGACATTGTAGGAAGCATGATGGCACACGGGCAGACATGGTGCTGAAAAAAGGAGTTGAGAGTTCTACATCTGGATCCACAAGCAGCAGGAATAGAGAGTGAGCCACTGGGCCTCGCTTGAGCTTCTGAAACCTGAGACCCCACTCCCAGTGATATACTTCTTCCAGCAAGGCTGCACCTACTCTAACAAGGTCAAACCTCCTGATAGTGCCACTGCCTATGGGCATATAGGGGCCATTTTCATTCAAACCCCACATAGTATATTATTAGAATCATTCTGTTTTTTATCATTCAGTTTTGCTAATCTCTTATTGGACTTAACTTACATATTATACTTTATTCTGGGAGTATACATTAGGAAAATCAGTGTATTTATGTTCAGTACTAGCTGTAGTTGCAGGCATCCACTGAAGGTCTTAAGACATTGCAAGCACATGGGGAAGTGTGCTACAATCCCATCCTTTGTGCTATAAGGTTGTAATAATAATAGGTGAGAGAGCCTACTTTAGGAGCAGGCCATCTCCATTACAACCGACACTCACTCTCCTTGAATTCCTTGAACCCTTTCATGGGTCTTGAATTCTGAATGATGCACAAGCTGAAAATTCTGCCTTTTATACACTTTCTCTACTTCTCCAATGAAAACCAACCAAAAGGTCACGTGTGTAATTCCTAGATCTCAGGTAGCATCCTTTCTTCTCTTCACTGATTATTTGGATGTTCCCAGGTTATCATTTAAAAACCTCCCCGTCCCTCAGAAAGCAGTCAAGCAATACTATTCTGAGAAACTCAACATCTTACAAAAACATTAGGACTTACCCTGAATTCTGAGAACTTACATCAGTATTTTCTGTAAAATGTTGGCATCAGGACTGGTTGGGAGATTCTGGTGAGGCAGTGTGTCTTTGCCTGTGCAAGCCTTCAGCACCTTCCAGCAACACTCCAGAAGTGGCTGGTCTCATGGTGCTCAGTTATAAAACCTGTCGGCCCTTCCTGGCTTGGGGGGCACATCCTCTTGTCTTTTGGAGAGTGCTTGTTTTAGTTTTAGAATAAATCCTGTGAAGTAGTCTATTTCTCCTTTGCCAACGTTGAAGAGTCTCTTACACAAAGGAGACCCCTGTGACAGCCAAGACTTCCTGGGGAGCTGAAAGTGTCTTTTTCATTTCTCTGTTGGGAAAGATTGGGAGTGTGGGGCGGGGCTGGATGTTTCACCAGGTGAAGATAAAAAAACTTCAGCTGCTTTTGGATGAAAGACACAGCTTTTCAAGGGCAAACAAAGGCTTGGAAGCTGCAGCCTGCGATGGCAGCCGATGGCAGCTTTGTGCACATCCCTTCACAGAATGGCCTGGGGACACAGATCATAGTTTGAATAAAATATATTTTATTCATTTACTCATGGCTTTTTTATTCATTCAAAGTTCTGGTTAAAAAAAATCTCCAGTAGTTTCTTATAGTAAACACACAGGCTTTAGCCTTGCCTCGGGTAATAAGAGCTGCAAGCCTGACATTGGTGAGGGGCTCTAGTACTAAGTATGTGTGTCTCCAGTACCTGGGTTAAGGAGCCATGACTCTACAAACCTGTCAGCTAGTGGGCTGAATCTGGGAGAGTAGCTTCGGTGTGCCAGTGTGTCGTCTGATCCAAAAGAGATCTGAGTCTTGTTCTTCATGCCAATGCCCTAAAAGACAACCACATCCAAAATATCCCATCTCAGCATCACTTGGTCAGGAACAACTGAAGGGACCAAGACATGGCAATACCTATGGTCCTTGTGGGATGAAAATGAAGTGTTATCCAAGATGAGGGAGCCCTTTGCCCAGTTCTTAGTGAAGTGGTGGAAGAAAGTCTTAGTGCCCACAATGATGCGCTCACCTTCCAACACAGAACTATGATTCCACCAAAATGTTATAAATCTAAATTATTAATTAACAGGAAATAATTTCACATATTGAAGAGGTACAGAGTGACATTACAGTATGTGTTGCAATATGTATTGATCAATCGGGGTAATTAATATTCCCATATCCTTATCACCCCTTCTTTCGGAGTCTTCAAGCTTATCACCTTCGTTATTGTGAGCTACAGCTACCCCACTGTGCTGCACATGGAAGTTTTACACCTGCGTTTGCATGCCCATGATGCAACCTCCCATCATGCTCCTTGTGATGACTGATCCTTATTGCCACCTTGGCCAGATTTAAAAACAATTGTAAGACTGGGGTGATATACTTCTGGGAGTATCTGTGAGGTCATATCCTGAGGAATATTTAACCAGAATATGGGAAGCACCATCCCAAATACGTGCAGGCACATGGGATTAAAGGAAAGTGGAAAGTTGAGGTGAGTGCTGGCATTCCCTGTTTCTGTGTTCCTCTGTTATGATGTGACCTGCTCACTGTGCCCTCCTACCATGATGGACTGAGCCTCCTGAAAACATGAGAAAAATAAACAATCCCTCCCTTTCAGTCATGTATACCAGGTATTTGATGAGAGTGTTGAGAAAAGTAACTAATACAGCCTCACTCCTGGGAGTCCACACGCCCAGACTTAATGCTCTTCTAAGCTACTGCTGACTAGCAAATGGAGTCTAGAGTGACTCTCTGGAGATGAAGAACATGTCTTTACTATCAAATCCCTATTATAGACTCACAGTGGAGGCAATGGAGCTGGTTCGGCTGTCCCAGATGCCTTGGATGATGAGGCTACTGCATAGCAGTATGGATGGACATAGAACAGCCATTGGCCTGCTGGGTTCTCAGACTACAAAATTCTAGTGTAAGAAGAGCCTGCATACAGTGGTCCAGCAGGGAGCTTCAGCACCACAGTCCCACATCTACATATCCTTCAGACTGCCAGGGGAAAGGTCTCAGAAGTCTCCTGTTCCACTCTGTCCACTTCTGCCTTCCTACCGCATCACCTGTCACAGACCCTGTTCTGCTCGGTTTAGCCTACAAGGTCTAATACAACAGTGAACTTTTTCTCATTGGGCAGAGGAAAGTCAGAAGCCCACAAAGGTCATTTGATGCCTATAGTGTCAGAAATACATTGCACTCTCTCTCCACTGTCCCATGTCTCTTTCTGGGTCTTATATCTACTTTGCTTTTCCTTGCTTCCTCTAACCCCACAGAACAGAATAAATCACTTTCTGAGAAAATGAGGCACATAATTAATTTTGCATGAATAATTTTAATCATACAAACCTTAATCCTTACTTTGTTGTTAAAATGTATGCAAGATTATTTGTGACTCTTACTTGATTTTTCCTGATGGGCATTGACTTTTCTACCCTTCCTTGTTGTTTGCAAAGCACCAAGTTTTTTTTTTTTTCATAAAAAGCGGAACATTTTAACTGCTTATTTCTGATTAAATCTACTTTACATTTTAAAGCTCAACTGCTTTCTATCTTCCGGAGAGAAAACGTATACATCTTGAAAGAGGTGACATATAGTAATGTTTCACTTTAATAAATCATCTAGAATAACAATTCAAAAATATTTTTCATATCTTATCTGCCTTAAATTATATTCTAAATCATTTCTAGGAGTCTGTGAGAGATTTTACAATGAGAAATCACCCTATTTTACTTTCTTCCAGTAGTTGCGTACACCGCTCCCTTTAACTGTTGAGAAAACAGAATAGATGAATATCCCCATCTAGAGCCTGTTCAGGGAAAATGTCATTGCTCCTAAGAGTTACTTATTATTCCAGTAATGTGCTATGGTTCAGCCACTCATCAATATGTCAGGAGGAAACATCATCAATAGGACCACCCTTGCGTTGGAATGGACACTGTGTTACCAGGTTTATATCCCCAGGATGCTGGTTTAGCTTGTATTAATGTGTCCTAAGATTGCTGTGCACAAAGTAATTCAATGCTTTATGGCTAAAATGAACCAAATGGAGCTCTAACTTTCCTCTGTGCATGATTCCATCCCTGCATAAGCAGCAAATAAATAATTTAGAGTCTATCTGGTAAGCTCCATCATAAAAAAATGAACAAGAGATGCATTTAAAGAGTCAGGGCCTGGAAGCCAATCTCGGCATTTCAAGGAGAGTCTCCTGGAAAAAAAAATGATATATGAGTTAAGTCATATATTTTAATAGGATTTTATTTTATTATGTACGTTTTATCTATGTTGACCTCACACGTTCATCTTATTCCCTTCCTGCATCTTATTTGATCATTTGTCTACTTTTCTACTTCTACCTTTTCAGTTTCTATTAGCAGCTTTTTCCTAGACTAAAGAATTTTTTAGCCTGCCCTGTACTCTCTGGCTGTACCAATCCTTACAGCATGGGTTATTACTTTCTCCCCAGAAACTCTTCCATCTTGTGGTTTTCGTGACACTTAACTGGTCAATCTGAAAAAGGTTCATCCAGTCCATTTAATATTCCCATGCTTGACAGCCCAGACTTAGAGACACCAGCACCAAAACACTTTCCTGAAGAGTCTCTCAAACCATTAAAACCTCCTCATCTGAGAGGCCAGAAATGTCAGGAATTTATTCCCCCTAAGGCTAACCTCTACCCAAGGACTCACTGTGACTTGTATGCTAAACCTTAGGTCTCCTCAGACAAGTCAATCCTGGCCTCTTGCCTGCACTGCTCCTCAGATCTCTTCCAGAACATAAGCATCAGTAGCTCACATATGTCAACTGCGGGATGCATTCTCTTTATTCTCTCTCATTTCTTCTCCCCGCTCCCCTCCTTTATCACTCCTTCCATAGAGCTTCATGGACCATTCATCAAATCCCTGGTATTTGAACTTGTTAAAAGTAAAGCATGTCTATAAAAAAGAACTAGCACAAAATGACCTTTCAGAATGAATTTATTAGGAGAGAGAGTCTCACAACCACAAGGAACCTTGAAGTAAGCGTACACTAGAAGAGATGGTGCACGGTAGCCATTGATAGCAAGAAGGGACCTCTAAAAGAGAGGCTTCCCTTCACGTCCTGAAAGGAGCTGCATGAAGAGAAATGATGACCATGGATGACATGACTGGGGACACAAATGAAGAGGCAGACCATTCCGTTCCAGAGAACGGGTGTCTGAGGGCCATAGGGTGTGATCTAGCTATCCTAGCCCACATGTCAAGAAGGGAGGCAGAGACAGGTAGGATGCAAACATTTAACAACATACCATACTTTCTTATCAACTGTTTTTCTCTGAGGAGGTTGGGACTGAGCCACGGGGAAGGGAAGGAGCCTGATTTCTGGGAGAAGTCAGTGGATGTGCAATCAAACAAAATCTTGTCTTGGATATGTTTTTTACAGAATCCAAACTTTTAATTCTGTAGCCGATTCTCTGTACTTCTGTACTCAGCTATGTCTGTTCTCTCGCCAGACATCCTGAGAGCTGTTTAGGTGTTGGTAACTCTTCATTCTCTATGTTTCTTAGCTCATTTCATATTTTTGCCTTCATCTATCATGAAAAAATAATGACTTCCAAGTCAATGTCTTTAGATCTAGTGAAAACTTGCCAAGACCTATCTTCACCATGATGACTCTGAACCTTCCCAGATGGTAATTCATTGAGCACTGGCATGCATCTATTCACTTCCTTATGGCTAGATTCTAAATAGTACCTGATGTTCACAGACATTAAGTTAATAATATTTGAATTGATTATAAAAATGAAAGTGGTAAACAAATTTTAATTTGTTCTTTAGAAAATACTACAATTATTCTGTGCTTGCCTATTAAAGAAAATCTATTTGATTAGTTTATGAAAAATGTATTTAGATATGGGGGAAAAGTAGAAGGGACAACATTGCTTTGTGAGCCCAGTAATATCCATACCCATATACCTGATTGAACCTTTTGTTTTCCAGTTAAGGTTGTTGGTCAGTTAGTCAATTAGCATATTAAGATCTGAAAATGAGTATTTAATCATTTTGTTTTTCATTATCTTTTCAGTAAATCAGTTATTTGAAGACTATCTTGCCTGTAAGTTAGACAAATCTGCCCAGTGTTCAGATATGTCAGCAAGTAGGACCCATAATTCTTATGCTTGAAACAGGAAGATCTCTGCTTTCCACTTTAAAAATGGATGTCTGCCACACAGTGCCTTGCTAATAGCTGACATTCAAATGGTTACTTTATCAAGGCCAATAAAATATTTCATGTGTAAGCACTAAGGTTGTAAGCAATAAATTAGGTGCTTTTCTGTTATATCTATTAAAATAGCAGACTGACAGCTTTTGTTGCAGTTTAAATCAGCCACCTAATTACATAGGTGAAGAAGCCAAAATTCAGGCGTATTAAGTAGCTTGTTTTTAGACCACAGCACAAGTAGAAAGCCCACACCAAGACAATTCCCTCCTGACTGGGGAAAGGACTATTCCTTTGAGTTTTTGTATGTGTATGTCTGTGTGGAATGAGTGTATATACAAGCACTCACATGTGTTTGGGTGCATATGAGAGAATGTATCTGCACGTGTGTGTGTGTGTGTGTGTGTGTGTGTGTGTGTGTGTG
>LOJH01004951.1:21767-35171 GCA_001685095.1 Ellobius talpinus
TGTGTGTGTGTGTGTGTGTGTGTGTGTGTGTGTGTGTGTGTGTGTAGGCCATGGGTAATGTCTTCTATAGTTGTTTTGTACCTTGTATGTTAAGGCAACCTATCTCACTTAAATCTAGAGCTCACTAATTCATCCAGTCCAGCTAGCAGCTTTTTCTGAGGATCCCTGTCTCTGCTCTCCAAAGGCCAGAATTAGAGCAGACCACCATGCACACCCAACATTTACTTAGGTGCTGGGAGTCAACTCTGGTCCTAGTGTTTGCACAGCAAGCATTTCACCACTGAACCACCTCCATGGACCTTGTGGTTTTCACCAGCACATTTTCTACCTTGCTTGTCTATTGTTCCAAAAGTGCAGCACCCAAGACACATGACTATGGATTTGTGCCTTAAATTTATAGGGAGAAATTTTATAGAATCAGAAAAACTCCAACATTCAGTCAATCTTAAAGATCACTAAGTACAATTATTTTCCCTCACAAGAATACCAATTCTCTCTCTCTCTCTCTCTCTCTCTCTCTCTCTCTCTCTCNTGTGTGTGTGTGTGTATGGATTATAATTATATCATTCCTGGTTGGAAATGAAAAAATTAGGATAATTACTAACATAACTATCTGCCTTATGACAAACAATATAAAAACTAAACAACTGGTAAACCAGAAGTGCTTTGCCTAGCCATCTATTGCAGAACTGACACAAACAGCGCATTGCCCTAGAAACCAGGGAATAGTAATAGCAAGAGCAAAGCTTTCCAATGCATATATATGGATTTGAGGAAGCCATTGTTGGCCAAGGTAGTCCAAGTGGCTCCTAAAGCAATATAGGCCATTTCTATTGCCCTTGGGTGTCTCTCAGAGGTTGAAGGTAAGTTCCTATAGCTGAAGACCCTACATCTTTCAGACACAGGAATCAGAAAATTCAAGCTGGATCTAACTTGAAAGCCCCCTTTCTGAAGCCTACCTTTCATAGTATGAGAAGGAACTGTGTGATATACTAAGGGAGAGAAGCAACTGATTCTTCTAACAAGCTCTGATGTCTATAAACCACAACAAAATGACAAAATATGCCTAGAGATGTAATAATGGCACTCATATCTTGTATTAGCTAATGGCTGTATTATGAGACTTAAGGCCCAGTCAAAAGGAGGGGGAAATATGCTTAGTGTCAGAAATATAGCCAGCTATCAAGGACTAGTAGGGTCATGTATCTTAGAGGAGAACCTATTACCTCCACTTTGCTATACTAGCATAATTCCTAACCATATTCTAAAACTTACCTTTATATCCATAGAAAAGTGCAGCTCTCACCCTTCAGCAAAGAAACTCTCTTTGCAGCCAACAGAAACCATCACTGTAAGCTACAACCGGTCATAATACAGAGACAATTAATGGTGAGGAGCCCAGCCCGATGGATGTATCTATAGCACAACTCCATCTATGCTCAGGGACCATCACAGAGGATGGGGCAGAAATACTGTAAAAGTCAGAGGATGAGGAAGTCTTCTGTGAGATTGTGTCACCTAGAAATGACAGAGAAGCTACACCCATGATACCACAATAAAATGCCTGCCCTAATAAGACCTAAATAATAACAACACCAATAGATAAGTTAATGTGGAAGACTGAGAAATTCCATGGGGCCCCACACATACCTAGATGAAGAACCACAGGCATATAATGACTGAGAGGGTGAGAATCAGTCTCTCTCAGGTATGAGCCACCTAATTGATAATCCAACACAATGTTATGAACCCTAAAATTATATACACACAAGCTAAAAAATGGATTCAAAATATTTTCCTTATATATTTATGCATGTATTTATATATGAGTAACAATAATAATCAAGGGAAAGAGGTTGTCAATTTGAGAAAAACTGAAGGGAAGGGAGGGGAAGGGGAAGAAGAAAAGTGATATATGACATTTTAATTAAAAAATTTAAATTCCCATTAAAAGAGAGAAGGCATAAAAATGAGAAGATACATATAAAAGAGTCCAGAGCAATGGCTCAAAAACTACTACAGATAGGATTGATAGTAATCCAATAGGAATCACTTTAACATCAGTGGTCAACAGACAGAGACTCTCAGAGTTGATTGAGGGTAATAACAGGAGACTCAATTGTATGATGCCAATAAAAAAATACAGACTGAAAGTAAAGAAATGGGAGGAGGTAGAGGGAACAGAGGGAGGAAGTGGGAGGATGACTACGGTCATTGTACGTTATATACATGTGCACAAATGTCACATTGTAAGGCATTGTCTGTACACCTGATACAAGTTATAACAGAGAAAAAGCAGGAAGTGGAGAAAGAACTGACCAGGAAAGGCAGGCTTTAACAGCATGCCAAGGACACTCTGAATCCTCATACGAATTCTCAACAGTTAATGCCTGTTAGACCTTGCAACACAAAAAAGATTCCTCCGTGGTGACCCCAGTGGTCTCTTGTTTCAAATACATAGTACAAACAGCACGTGGCACCAATTGCTCAGCTCACATCATGGTATTTGCTTTTGAGCCTGATGCAACTTTTTAAAGAAATTCTAAAATCTTTCTAAGGAAGAAGAATGCTATATATTTTAATAAAACTAAATGGAACAGGATTTTACACCACAGCTTTCTAAAGTCTTATGGTTTTGGCTTTTGTGTTTGGATCTTTGATCTACCTTGGACTATTTTGTGTCTATATGAGGTGGTTATTTAGATTCAGATTTTCCATACCTCAGCCATCTAATCTCTCTTATTTGTTGCAATAACTTTCCTCCCCCAACCTTTCACTAATTGTGAATTGTCAAAAGTTACTTGGCCTTTTAAGTGTGTTTATGTTTCTGGGGCTTTGTTTCTGTTCCATTGTAGAGTATTTTAACAACTAAAGCAACCCAATGTTATATAGTATTGACTACTGTATCTTGAAAGAATATATTAAGAAGGAGAAAAAGATAAATAAATGCAAAATGTAAACTATGCTAACATTCACCAAGAGAAGACAGAGTAGCTGTTTTAATTATACACACAACCAGTTTCTCAGCAAGAAACATGAAGACTAAAAGCACATCATTTAATGGCGAAGGACTACTCCACCAAGAGACACAGCAATCTTCAAGGTTGTCTTAGTTGGGTTTCAATTACTGTAATAGAACACCATAATCAAAAGCAACTTGGAGAGGAAAGAGTTTATTTCATCTTACAGTTGTAGTCTATAATAAAGGAAAGTCAGGGGAGGAACTTAGGACAGGAACCTGAAGGCAGGAGCCAATTGTTGAGGAGTGCTGCTTACTGGTTTATCCCCAATGGCTTGCTCAGTCTGCTTATTTATACCACACAGGCCCACCTGTCCAAGGGTGGCACGTTCTCAGAGTGAGCTGCTGCCCCCTCCACACATCAATAGTTAAGCAAGAAAATGTTCTAGAGACTTGCTCACAGGCCAGTCTGATCGGGGTATTTTTATCAACTGAGAGTATTATTTCCAGATGACTCTAGCTTATATACTGTTGACCAAAAACAAAAAACAAAAACAAAAAAAACCCAAAACAAAAGCCAGAACAAATGTCAATGTGTATAACAACAGAATATCAAAATACATGAGACACATATACATAACAAACATTTTATATATTTGAGACACATAATATATAATTATGTGTCTCAAATATATAAAATGTGTCTGTGTGTCATTTGCATTTCATACTCTATTGATATATACACACACACAAATAGGGGATATTTAAAATGGATAGTTGGAAAGAGAAATAGACAAATGTAGCAGACAGAAAATTAGTAAGGACAAAGTTTAATTGTAACTTATCAGGCACAATCAGCTTATCAGATCTAATTGACATTTGCAAAGAATGTCATACTACAGTAGAATATATATTCTCTCATGTAGGCAGAGGCTGCTCATTCATTTCCCGGCCACCCAGACATGAATAATCACACAGAAACTATATTAATTACAACACTGGCCACTGACACTAGCATATTCCTAGCTAGCTCTCACATCTTAAATTAATCCATTTTTATTAATCTGTGAATCACCATGAGGTTGTGGCCTACTGGTAAGGTTTCAGCGAGTCCTTATCCTTAGGTAGTTACATGGCATCTCCCTGACTCTGCCTACTTTCTCTCTATATTTCTGTTCAGATTTCCCACCTGGCTTTACTCTACTAAGTCATTACCCAAAACAGCTTTTTTAACACCCAATGGTAATAAAACATATTCATAGCTTACAGATGGGAATCCCATATCACTCCCAAATTCACATAGAACAAGCACTAAGAGACAACATTCTGAGCCCCATGATACATTTTCATAATTTTAAGAGAGTAGAAATCACTGTGCCCTCAGATCACACAAATGGCATGATTTGGAAAACAATCAATGTAAGATGACTGGGGAAAAAATCTCCAAATATTTGGAGAATAAACCTGAGTTCTAAATAACACAGTGAGAAACCACAAGGATTTCATGTCACACTCGACATATTTTTAAGTAAAACACAGTGAAATTTGAAAAATGCACCAAGAGCAGCACTCACAAGGACTTTATAGCAATGAATGTAATCATTAGAAAAGAAGTGTTATCAAAAGGCTTAAATGGGGCTAGAGAGAGGAATCAGTGGGGGAGAGCACTTGCTTCCAAGGCTAAGGATCTGAGTTCAATTCCCCAGGTCCCACATGGAGGAAAGAGATCTCTATATACACTGTTACACACATGCACGCACACACGTGCACATACACACACACGTAATAATAATAATAAATAAATGTAGTGAAAGCACACTTCACAGGAACAAAAGGGAGGAGGGTTTTTGACAGAGCAGCATGAACTCTGAAAATTATTGTCAGCCAACAATGGTGAACTGATTTGCGGAGTCCTTTGTCTGAAGCTCAGCATTAATATATTTGCCCTTGATTCCTATACCACATATTCCCCTACCTGGATACCTTTCTTGTGACTGGAGAACACATATTTTTCACTCCTTTCCATCATCCAAACTTCTCTACTCAAGTTTTCACGTTTTAAAATTCTTACATTTTCTCAAGTTTTGAGGACCAGTTGAAAGCAACCAAAGCTATGATACCCCGCAGGCTCCAATGCCTGCTATATGTATTAATAAGATCTCTTAGTAGAAAGCAGTGCAGCCTGCCTGAAGTATGTTTACTGTTTAACTATATAAACTTACCCACCTAACTAATGGTTTTCAGCCTTGACTATGCTGTGGGCAGGTAGATAGAATATGGAGACATCCTCAAGAACTTATTTGAGACCTGTCCACTATGTCTACATTTCTCCACGAAATCCTTATTTCATAAATGCCATGTGAGCTCCCTTGTTGCTCAGAATCTCTCCTCCCAGCCTAGCTCCCTACTAATTGTGCCAGAAGACACCAGAGAAACAAAGTCAAGGGCAGTACCCTTAAAGAATGTTGTTTTCCAAGTTGGAATCCCTTTGTTCGTAGGTCATTGACCCCTGTAGAAATTCTGTCTAAGCTAAGGACCCACACTTTCAAATTAATACACATACAAATGATTTTGTGTAAATTCAGGAGGTCCATAACGACCTTTTGAAAATGATCTTTGCATCAAGCAAGGATCCCAGGGCCTTAAGTGAGAAAGCCCTAGGTTAAAGCATAATGTAGTACATAGCACCAAATGTCAGACACTCAACATGTGTCTGTTTGCTTACTCAATCTGATAACTGCCTTATGATACAATTAGAGCACATACAGATTCTCTAGACTTCATATTAACAAAGATGTTTGTATTTTCCTGTAAGCAGTAGCTTGACACCTTTGACACCTTGATACCTGTGAAAATTTATGGAGTGGGTATGTTTCTAAAGACAACAAAGACAACATTTCAAAAGTCAAATCAGACTGAATCAAGGTTGTCCTTTTAGGAAAAAATATAATCATTCTTACTGCCTGAAAACACAAGTCTTCAATTATCTTGAAAGCACTGCCCCAAGATCTCTAGGGAAGTAAAAATACAATAGTCCAGGTAAAATTACTTCATTTACTTAAATGAGATTTCTTTTCAAGCAAAATTGGACTTTCTTTGTCAATTGGGCAAGGCCTCATAGGATGATAAAGAAGCCTTTGGTCTCAAGTCACCTTAGAAGTTAAATTACCCCCATATTGGTTTGGTTTGCTCTTCCCTAATTCTCAATCCTTTCATCTATAACTTAGAAAGCCAAAGATGAAAAGCCTTCCAGGGTAAAAGATGAAGGACAGAAGATGACTCAACTAGAAACCCAAGCATGTGTCTGAAAGACAATCTTCAAACGAGCACCATTCCCGAGGAGAGCACTCTTGTAGTAATTCCTGTTCCTGTTGTCATGGCAAACACCTGACAAAGGAGGAAGGAGGGGCTTTTTAGCCCTCAGTATGAAGCTATAGCCCCTCATGGTGGGAATCCACGATTGTAGGTGTGTGAAGCTGCTGGTCACACGCACCCACTGGCAGGAAGTAGAGATGAATGATGCTCCACTCAGTGCACTTTCTTCTTTTCATTAGGCTAGGAACTCCAGCCCAGACATTTCAAGAGCATCTTCCTGTCTCCAGTACCCTAATCTATAAACTCTCAGATATTTCCAGAGGATTGCCTCCTAAGTTACTCTAGATTGGCACTGTGAAGTTATGAATATTAATTATCACAACTATAAAATGTTCCCAAGTGGAAAACTCAGCCTAATGGCTCATGATAGTAATCATCACTTCATTGCTTGACAAATACCATTGTAGTTCAACAGTCCAATAATGGTGCTTGAATTTGTACCACCCCCTCACTGTTCCCTCTTACATAAGGAGTGGGGAAAGAAAGGGAAGACAGAGAAACCTGGAATCTAATAATTATAAAATATCATTGTGTTTGTTTGGATGAGAAATGTCCTCCAAAGATTCAAATACATGAGTTGGTGTTGTTAGGGAGGTTATGGAACCTTTAGCAAGAGAAGTCTTTCTGGAGAAATGATGTTACTAGGAGTGTGAATGGCCTGGCATCACTTCCTGTTTTCTCTCTGCTTCCTGTGTATGGATGAAAATGTGATCAGCCGATGTACTGCTCCTGACACTATGCTTTCCTTGATTTTCCATGCCTTCCCAACCATTGAAGGCTCTGATTCTCAAACTATAAGCTGCAGTAAATACTTTCCTCCCTAAATTGGTATGGCCATGGCTTTAATCACAGCAACAGAAAAATAGCTAATATAACCATTGACCCATTGAAGAAATGAGACTTAAGTTCAGCTACTTGAATAAATACTTGAATGCCTTTTCCAATCCACTAACAATTTTAGCCTTAATCATCTTTTCATGGTAGAGATGAGAAATATTATGCTCTATAAATATTAGCCATCTCAGTAAAATGACAATTCCATAATGCTATTTCATATTCCAAAGCAAACAAAAATCAGCTTTTCACACTATAGTATCACCCAATTTTGTACTTTCTACCTACCAGAAGAAAGACCTAAGGACAGGATTCAAATACAAATAATCTCAAATATCTTTTCATCTTAAAGTCTTCATCCTATGCTAGGAAATGAGCAAAAGAGTCTCCAGCGGTAGTGACCACAGTGTGGAAAAGTTTTAAAAAATCACAGTTTTCTCCAGTATTTCAGAAATATTTTAGATTGGTTTAGCTAATTTATCTTCAAGTGAATATATTTTACCTTTCTACTTATAAATTTTACTTTATGCATTATACATTATTTTGCATATTCATATCTTACATGTATTTATACATCTTAAACCACATAAAACTTGAAAACCTTTTTTCCTATGAGAGTGTACATATAGCTCAAATATTAAATATTTGGCATCTAGATTTTAGAGTAAATTTTTCTGTTTCCCTGAAGAATATTTGATGGAATATATAGCCTCAAGGTAAATAGATGAAAAACAAACAACAAACAGCCTCTGTTCCTACAAAGAACGTCTGAGCTAAAACATAGACATCACCCACATCCTTGGGTAGTTTGTGTTTTGATGTGTGTATACCCTTGGCAAAGAAAAATCAAAAAAGACAAAAGCACAGGGAGTTACAGTGAGATGCTTCTCACACTTCTCCCCAGGGGGATACCATTTCCTAGAAGATGGTACACATGGAAGTGTCTGCTTGTGACCTCCTCTGGTTCTCTGTGGTAGTGACTTACACCTAATGTACAAACACAACCTGGTAGGTAAGCCTCATATTCTTAACCTAAACTCTAATAAAGACAAGATTTCCCTGGAAGACTCTATTGGCCATAATGTAATTTCATACAGAAAGCAAAGGTCAACTGCAACCAAGCATTGAATAATGAAGAAATAACCACTGTAGATGACGTTGGAAACCATGCTAAGGAAGAGTCTATCAGCCTTTGTGCAAATAAATATTCAGTGTGTATGGTGGCTTAAAAGAAAATATCTCCTAAAGGTTCAGCCATTTGAATATCTAGTCCAGGTTTTGCATTGTTTGGGGGGAGTTTAGGAGGTATGGCCTTACTAGAGACAGTATGCCACTGAGGCGGGCTTTGAGGGTATACATCCTTGTCCAACCTCTAGTTTGTTCTCTCTGCTTTGTGTTTTCAGTTGAGGATGTGAGCTCTCACTGTCCTGCTCCAGCCAACAAACCTGACCCTTGCTGCCATGCTTCCCTGCCACAATAAAACCATCCTTCTGGAAACACATTCCTTTCTATAAGTTGCTCTTAGTTGTGATGTTTTAGCAGGGCAGCAGAAAAGTATCGGATACAGTGAGCGTATCCAATGTGCTTACTGAGCAAAACCAATCTTTGTATGCATGAAGAAATACACAGGATAAAATGAGTACACGGAGGGTTTCTAACTTCCAAGACACTGACAATTGTCTATATGGACCTTCTCCAACCCCACCATTGCAAGCTCCTATAAATATAACACTTCCCCAGCCTTGTGAGCCAAAGTCATACCAAATGCTTCTGCTTTCTGGAACAATTCTTGGAAAGTAATTTGAGTGTACAAAATAATGCTTGATGCTTTTACTTGTAAATGCAATGTTTGTGGAGAGAATTAATGACTAGAAGCTCATCAGTTGAGCATCTTCTGAGTCTATACTCAAAGACCGTGGACTCTGCCAGCTGTCTTCTGCATCCCGGCAGTAGGCTACCTCTGACAGTTGTCTGATGCTTCTGGTTTTCTCCTTGGACAGAGTAAGAAACTGGCAGAAATGGCGTGTGATTTTTTTCCCTCCAGCTGCCAAAAAGGACCACAACCACATCACAGAAAGCAGTCCACGGCGTGCTCTCTCTAATGGCGGATTTTCTTCTTCTACTCCAATATCTAAGTGAGCTTTTCTGCTGTCCAAGTTTCTGAGCCAACTCCAGATCTGGAAAACATAGCAGGCTTGCAATGGCTGGAAATTACTTCTGTGATTTTTGTTGTTATTGTTGCAAATATCTAAACAAGGCAATGCAACTTCTTTACCCAGCTACTAATGTATTTCCTCATACTGTGACTAAATGTTACTGCCCATCTGAAAGCCACCTTGGTGCTGATAATGACCGCCTTAAAAGCCAGAGCTGTTAATCTCACTACTAGTGGTCTGTGTCAGAACATCACCAAGGAAAACATCTGCTCATTGGAGGGAAAACCAACAGCAGTCTCTGGAATCCCACAGACTTGTGCATCTCCTCCTCCTCTGCCCCAATTTAAAATTTAAATGACTCCAAGTCAGAGAAAGCAGACTCTCTTCACCAGATGCCACTTGCCACATTCCAAGAGCCCATCTGCTCCATTAAATGCCTCCATTGGCCACTTCATACAAGGCTCTGGGAAGAGCTTCTAAATTGATCTGGGTTCCCTCCAGTTGGTTAAGCTGATTTTCACAAGCAACCTGCCCTGCGAATATGGCAGTAACTGGCACATCATAGTCATCCACTGATCTTCCAGGACCAACGTGTGAACATTGATTTTTGTTTGTTTTGTTTTGTTTTTTTGTTTTTTCTGTTCCCAGTCGTTTTGCTGATAAGAAGCTGTTCGATCCCACTAAAACGCTAAGTCTCCTTGACGCTAGAGCAAACTCAGAAGGAAGCATTTGTTGTAGTCTAAATGTGAAGGGTCTTGGGAGGCTCTGGCATTGGATACTGTATTATTTTGAAAGCTTATAGAACTTTTAGGAGGTGGAACCTCTCTGAAGAAGGTGAGTATTGTTTGATAGCCTAGCTCATTTCCTCTCTTTCCTGACTGCAATGTAACCAACCACTGCCACCATACCTTCCTCGGCATGCTGGGCTGCACCCTTTCTTAAGCTCTAAACCGCACACATCCTGCCTCCCTTAAGAGGTTGCTTGCCCAGTATTTGGGGGCAAGAGAGAGATGATGGATCAGTGGTTAAACACGCTTGCTACTCTTACAGAAGATCAGATTCAAGTCTCAGTACCCACATGGCACTCACAACCATCTGCGACTTTAGTTCCAGGGTGAACCAGGCCCTCTCCTGGCCTCTACCCGCCTGTGGTACATTTACATACATGTAGGCAAAGCACTTAAACACCTGAAAGAAGGATAAACAAATATTTTTTGCAATGCATTGTATAAGAAGCAAGTGATAAAATTTCAAACACTGCAGATTTTAGACCCTGCATTTCCATACTTAGCCGGCTGGAGCGAGGAGAGCAGGGATTTGATTTTGTGAATATGCTGGAGTCTAAAGAGGAAATCATTCAATAATATCAATACTATTGTAATTGTGGGTTTTCCTTTTTCCTCTCCCTTTCATGTTCATCTAACAGGTAGGTCTCCTGGGTTTCTCAAAGAATCTTCTGCCAGAGCACACCCAATGCAGACTGAACACTGTCAAGGTCAACCCTGACAAGACCAACATTGACCGCGGAGCCTGACCCCTCCCTGAAGCCCCTTGACCTCTCCAGGTATGCTCTTGAGGGAGACTCTTTTCAGACAAAAGTCCATGTGAGTGGCACATACCTGTCATCCCATCACTTGGGAAATAGAAGCTAGAAGAGAGGAAGTTGACAGCCAGTCTCACAGCTCCATTGTAAGCTTGAGGCTAGCTTATATAAAACCCAGACTCCAAAAATAAAATAAAATAAAGCAAGCACTTGCATGAAATTTCCATGATGAAACCCATTACTTCATAAGTCAACTGGGGGGGAAAAAAACTTTAAAGCCCAAAGCCTGAAACAAATAATTACAGCAACATGCCACAATTTTAAAAAAGAAAGGTCTAGAGAGATGACTCAGAGTTAAAATCCTGTCATCTACATCTGGTGGCTCAAAACTGCCTGTCGCTCTAGCTCCAGGTGATCCGACACCTCTGGTTTTTGCAGGCACTGCATTTACACACACACTCACACACACACACACACACACACACACACACACTTACAAATAAAGATAAATCTCAAAAAAAAAACCATAAGAAAGCATCAAGTCATCTCTGGGTCCAGCTTGAGACTGGCTTTAAATCATCCCCTCTCTGCTTCTGTTTCTGGAGGAAAACATGCATGGTTCCTATGTCCTGTAAAGGCTTTCTGTAATTCTCTAAGAGGGGTAGTGCCCACTTAGCAAGATGTGGACACTTGGTCTAGGGAACTTCAAAATGCAATTTGGGGAGCAATGTTACAGCAATTCATGAAAACCTGGCATAAGAACCAGACCCCACTCCCTAAAGCTCTATCCCATCTCCTGGGCTCTGTAAGGACACCCTTCCTGGCTCCATTCAAGTCTGATGCTGAGTCTCTACTTCCACCCATCTTACAGTGCCTTATGCTTGCCTGCCTTATCTACAATAACTGAGTAAACTCTCTGGTCTAACCTGGACTTATACCCTCCATGTCTGTATTTCTACCCCAACCCAACCCTGCTGATACCACATTGTCTGCCTAGCTACCTACATACCCTACATAACCATGTAGTCAAAGCTGGAATATGTGTTTTTGACAGAGAGCTTAATAGAAACCAACCTATGGTAATAGCACTGTCATCCCAGAGGCAGAAGTTAATAGTAATCCTTCAGCATTTTCTAATTCAATAGCCACATCCTATAACTTCTCATTCCTGCCAATTCTATTTCCTTAACTACTTCCATTTCTGCCTCTTCCCTCCAGCCTACATCTGCATCTACTTCCTCTAACACTTCCAGTTTAGCAGTTCTGCAATCCAGCCTTCATCCTATTGGTCAAACACCTTTACAAACTCAGATCCAATCTTGTTGCTCCTTTGGCTCCAGGTTTGCTATAAGGTAGAGCTCAAACTGTTCAGTGTGGTTGCACAAGGTCCTTAATGGCCAGTACCCAAACCGACACTACACTTATCCCACAACACGTGCAACTCGTCCTGCCATCCCACTTTCCAAAGTGACCACCCTACCTGCTCCCAAAAGACTTTCTTAGTCTGTGTTGTCTCATTCTGTTCTATAGGAAATGTTTCTCCTCACCTACATGCTTTTCCACTCTTAGTTCTGAAGCATCTAGGGGGTACTTTTGAGGTTTTTAAAAGGAGTGGCTTAGCTGTGCCATGGTGCTGTTTACCACAGATTCTCACAGAGTAAATGTCTCCCAGAAGCAGCAGCAAATGTTCCATCAAAAGCAATCAGCACTGAAAGGTACTAGCACCGCTGCCACGTCTCTCTAACGAGGCCACGGATCGCATTGTAGCTCCTAAGCAATTAAGATTCTCACACCATCGCCAAGGTTGGTAGGTATACGAACTACATAATTAAAGCCATTCCTTTTTGAGTTGCTTACCAAGAGAGTCTCAAAAGCATGAAATGAAAAAACTAATGTAAAACCTCCTTTTGTATCCTGGCATAACATCAGATTGCCCAACATATAAAATGGCTTGTTTTGTCAAGTCAATAATGATGTCCTGAATACAACTGCCACTCTTTCCTGGGGGTTAGTAATTTTTTATTTAAAAGCAAAGAATAGAAAAAAACAAGAGCCAATGTAGGCTAGCCAATTAAGAAATGTTGGGATCTATGAGAACTTAGAAAGTATGGTGACTAAAATTACCGAAAACAAATAAAATAAAAATTAATCAAGTATTGTTAACTAATAGATTTCTTTTACACTGAGAAATTTAAGAGTTTTGAGGGAAAGAGAGGAGATATGAAGAGAGCCGAAGAATAAGAATAGAGGGAAAAGGAGAGGAAGGGAGGGACAGGAAAGGAATAACTGAATAGCCAGTGTGTTTCTTCCCTGCGACAATGACGACAGGGATGTGGGGACATTCTGACCTTGGCCAGGAACTGTACCAGGTCTTTCTATGCTCAAATGAGCAATGGGATAGGAAATCTGGAATGCTCATCAGAACCTTAAAAACAGAGGGTACCGCCAACTGTGTCTGCATCCTATCATTTTTCTTTTTTTAATTATTTATTTTTTTATTATTATTAAAAAATTTCCACCTCCTCCCCTCCTCCCAA